>JAZHYW010058934.1:0-21421 GCA_037355805.1 Ixodes ricinus | reverse complement strand
GTGACCTCAGGGCATAACGTGACGTCGCACACATACACTTAGCATATGCCTTGCTCATTCACAACATATTCTGCGCTCCCTGGTCTTCAACAACGTAATCAAGATAGTGTCATTTGTTTTTTAAAGTATTATTTAGAAACTAAATTATACAGATAAACTCGCAAACTGGATCTGTGACCGACGCCCAGTCTTGGGTAAGTTACTTTTAAGAAGTAATTCAGTTACAGTTACACTTAGTTTCAGTAAAAAAGTAGCGAAGTTACCGTTACAGTTATTGCAACAAAAAAGTAACTCGTTACAGTTACTTTTAAAAGTAACGACGTTGCTTTTCAGTTTTCTATAACGCTAAAAATTTAGGAAAACTAGAAACGCCTTTCACCAAGTTTAATTGCATAAAATTAAAAGTATGCTTTTTAGTTTATATTTTAACTTAGCGGCAGTTGCTTTTTGGAAATAATGGCTGAAAGTTTCCCTCGTTTGATGGCGAGCACGTCCCTGCCCTTTCTGAACAGGCCCCACGCATCGTTATCGTTACCTCAGAAAAAAAGTAATTGAACTACGGTTACAAGTTACATTTTTAAAAAGTAACTCGTTATAGTCACAAGTTACCAAAAAAGTGATCGAAATTACAGTAACGCGTTACTTACCCAAGACTGCCAACGCCTAGTTACAAATCCATCAGAAGTAAGAAATGGCATGAAAATTTATGGCTCAAGACATCCACATTCAAAGATCAAAAGTAAAAACATTGAGGATGGTTAACGCAGTTAGTAAAGAAACAAAACAAAAAGTCGCCACACAATCAGTTAGGTTGCACATTTCATGACACAGTAAATTTAAAGTGGCGTTTGTGTATCCTTAGTAATGAAGTTAAAATAATCGTATTACCCGTGTGATGCGATGATCACCCACAAAAGAGAGAGAGGAATATTAACGGATGTCGCTTTATTGCGTGCTTTCTTTGACACGTGTATTCAGGTGACCCAGATGTTTTTTCAGTATACAGATGGTTTTCTATCTGCAAATGGAAGAGCATAGAAGTGTCTGAGGGCTCCAAACGCAATTGCGCTCTAACTGGATCATTGTTGGTGGCTTCAGACTTTTTTCACTGCGACAGTTGTTATTGAAGAGGTTTTGCAGCGGATTTCAAGGTGCGTTTCGTGCAAAGGCTGAATCATCGCACACTTGCGTTTGGTTGCAACCGTGAGCATTGCGCATGCCCTGTGCTTCTCTTACTACGAGAGGACACACTAGCACGCTGGTGCCATCTCTGGGGTGACTCCGAAACTACGCTCGACTAGAGTGAAGGTTTTGCAGCATTTCCAGGATCAAATGTGCATATACTATCTACAAGAAATGGACAATTATAACATTGTCAGAAGTTTTTCAGTTCTATGGTGAAAGAATGATTTCCAAAAAAAATTGGCAAATATATGTAATATAATATAGTTAATATTCGGAAGTGATTGCAAGGGAGCACGAGGCTGCACAATGCACTCGGTTGCAGCCAAACGCAGGTGTTTGAACCAGCCTGAAGTCGTGCCACGACGTCACAATATCGTGCGACGACACATGAAATTACTGTGCCAAATTCAGCGGGAAAATTCCTCTTCTGAATATAGCGTGAGAACGTTCCAATGGCGTCGCGTGACACTGTGACATTGTGGGGTCGCATGACGTTACAAACATGATGTCGCAGCATGTGATACCATTATGTCACGTGTCATGATGACTTCACACGACACACTGACGTCGCATGACATTGTGGTAAGCGTGCAGTGCGATTGCGTGTAGTCAGTGCAGTGCCTCTAGCTGTGGCAGCGCCTCGACTGTTGCCGTAGTTTGTCTGCGGAACAACAGAACAAGAAACCGGGAACATTTTTTTTTTCTCGAGATAAGTCAAGCAAGACTTGGAAGAGTCGGGGTATTTGGAGACGTCATTGTAGTGTAGACACCCCAATATAGGATATTCAGTCTAATTCGGCATTTGTTGTCACGCAAAGGTCTGAGACTTACGGATGCTAAGCAGCTATTCTGGTTTGTTCATTCCATAATGTGACGCCGTAATTAATTACAAAGCTTTATTTAGCAAAGAGTCCTGGTTTCTTGCGCAACGCTTTAGTCCAAAAAATACTGTGTAGACGTTCTTTTCAATGAAACAAAATCTCGAGATGTAGCAGCAGTGACAATGATAAATTGACGGTGGAACCGTTCAGGCAAAAAGAAGCACTTTCTGACCACCTGCGAGCACACGAAATGCACAGGTGGCTTTGTTTGTGAAAGCACGCTGCTGTCAAGGGTTTGATTAATGTTGGGCATGGAGCTGATAAAGGAAGCCAATAAAAAAATGTTTGCACAAAGAATGCTTTCATTTCGAGGTACTACTGTAGCACAATACACTATGCCAGGGGTTCTCAAACTGGGTTCCGGGGAACACGGGTTCCACGAGCTGGTCTCATGGGTTCCGCAAACACCCAAATTGCCCCCCCCCCTTCCATGCCGCAGGCTGCGCGGCAGGACCATGCAAAGCACCTTCATCTCACTTTGTACTGACATCGCGATTGATATGGTGGGGATATATGGGAAGCAACACAAGCAAAATTGCCTACAATTGTGCATCTGTTGCTTCTCGGTCGGCAAATACAGAGGGGAGGGGGTTCACGCGGCAGTTTTGGAGGCTTCCTGGGGTTCCGTGAGGCCAAAAAGTTTGAGAACCCCTGCACTATGCAAATACAGCACGTAACACAATACAAATTGCGACAGAAGCCGGCAATTGCCTGTTTATGTTGCCTTGCGTTCTGTATCCGGTTGTGCCTGCACGTTTTTCGGTCTTTGTATGACCTTTCAGTAGTCATGACTACAAGTGTCCTTGGGAGGGATGACCACCGTGCTGCGAGACCTGGTTCACAAATCTTGCTGCTACAGCATCGTAGCTAAGAAGTTTATGCACATCATAAGCTATGCAAGATGTAAAACCATTTCGTTTTGGGAGCACCGAGTTCGTTCTTGGCCATCAAATGCACATTTTTTGTCATAAGATTGTTTTAATCCTGCCTCCGATTATCTTTAATTATAGTGTTTTGTAGCCGCCTGTGCACTTTGAGGACGATACTTCCAGAGCCTTTGTGGCTAAATCTCGAGGTTGGGGGTAGTTCTGCTTTTTTGAGCGTGGGCTGTGAGATGACGTTTGCCGTTCTGCTTTCAGTCCGTGACTAACGACCTCTGGTGGTACTACATGATAGAGCTGGGCTTCTACATGTCCCTCACCATGTCCCAGTTCATGGACACCAAGCGCAAGGCAAGTGGCGACACCTGGGGTCACCCCTGTGCACCCTTGGGGGTGGGGAAGTCTAGTTATCACAGTTTGGAGTGTTCCAGGGCTGCCTGATAGAGGGCACCAGTGTATTCTCTCGTAAGTGTGTTTCAACCAGTTGCAGCCCAGTCGGTCGCACTAAAATACGAATGTGTGAACCAACCTATAGTCCTAATGACAGTGATGGAAGTGCTGCGCCATTTGATCCACATTGTGCCATGGACGAAAGTCTGCTACATCTTGCACCAAAGTGCCATTTTTGCTAAGAATTGCAGCACACCTGCTCCAAAAGGGGCTTAAGCCAAGCAAACAATAGAAATATCTTATTATTCGTGGACTCTAATATTTAGAGGAGTAGGAGGAAGGGAAATGGTACAAATATGCATTTCGCAGCGTCTTCACTCACCGTATAGTTTGTTTCATTTAGGTCAGAGCACAGTCAATGGCTCAAACGCATACAACCACGAACATACATACTAAAAGTGCAAGTCATAGGACGTTCGCTGTGCTTAATTTAGTCGGTGAAAGAACGCAAGCAGCGAAGATGAACGAATGCCATGATGTCGCATTTTGACGCTTTTTGGTTGGTCTCATTGTTTCGTAGCTTCGGCTGCACCTTGAAATAAGATGAAACGAAGTGTAGAGATTGCTCGTCAAGTGCGCTGGCCAATTAATGCTTTGGCAAGTTGATCTCCGACTTCGTCTGAATTTTCAGACAACGCCGGCGATGTCAGGAGCTAAAAGTCGCGAGAAAACATTGCATCATAGTAGAGTAGCGACTACTGTGATAAGTCAGAACCAGGGTCTTGTACTCCTGATGAGATCACTTGATTATCATGCCTGCCACGTGCCTCCATGCTGTCAATGATACCAGTGCGCGCGTGTCGAGCTTCACCCCTTTGCATCGGGCTTGTGTGAGCGCCTGAGTTAGTGGGATAGCTTCATAAATTATGCACGGTACTATTACAGGTCTACCTTCTTTCGTCTTGCTTGTAGGTTGATCTCTAATTTTAGAAAGCTACGTCGAGAAAGAAAGAGAAAAAAAAAACGCGGGCCTATGTTCAAATAAATACGGTAGTCAAGGTTGTTCCTGTGCAGCTGTCGATAGAAAGAACAGCGAAGTTCGACTTCAACATGGTTTAAATGTTACTAAAGAGCAGTGTCACCTTTAAAGCACAAGTGTAGGATTTCATAATATTTGTGGGTGGTTGCTTTTGCAGTTTATAATATTAGTCTTAAGTTTGGTAGAGTTCATGAAATTTGGGGGCACACTTTTGTTGATAGACGGGTTTGCGGTTATGCTGTTTTTTAATGGCATTTTACAGAAATCATGTTTATGGGCTAAATAATGGTGTTAAAGTGGGAGGAAAGAGGCTTTGTCCCAACTGAAGTGTTGTGCTACTGATTCATTTTTTAGCAGTTTTTAGTACCCACTGTAAATGGAACTTACTCTGAGTAAGCCTTATTTCTAAAAGAAGGCTCTGTTCCTTTTGCACCCTATCCTTCTTTTTACAAAAGTAATAAGTAATGTGCTTCAGTACCAAAGAGGAACCCTCAGTCATTATCAAATAATACAAACTCATTTAGTGATGCAATCACTTTTTTTTATTTTCAAGTGATGTGCAAACACATGTTCATCTGCTTCCCAAAACAATATTTTACCTGCTACAGAATCTGCTACAAAACTCATAGGCCACTTCCATCACTGTAATCAGTTAAACTCTGGCTGGTGTCGGGTGAAAATGAATGCACTGATTAATCCCATAGTTAGTTAATGAAGTGGAAATTGAGTTGTTGGGCACACAAGACCTAACTATCACTGTTCTACGTTACACCAGGACGGTGATACTCTTGCTCAGGTTGGACTGATAGGAACCTGCAAATATGGCCGATTGCGCTGCTTCTTCCTTGCTGTCGCACCTGGAATTCATTGTCTGAATGTGCCGCGAATCAAAAGGACCCTCCAAAATTTTGTTAGATTTTGTTTGGTGCGTTTTTGCTATCTCCATTTACTTATTCATATTTGGCTTCTATTTCCAGGTTTGTTTTGTTGGTGTTGATAGCTAACGTTTGTGACCTGCTCATTGAATGTATTTGATTTGGAATAGCACGAGGAAGTAGTATACACCAGTCAAGTTTAAAAGAACTCTAAAATGGGCTTTGAGGTGTCTTGTTTTTGTTTTTTCCGGCATAAACTGAATTTATGTGCTCAAAGCATCTTGGAAAACCCAAAATTATAATCGTGTGGGGCCTTTTCCTATAACTCAAATGCGACCAAACGTAGCCACACGCCCCTTTTTCCAAGATTGATATAAAAGGGGCGCATCAAAATGTTAGTCGTATTTTTAATAGAAAAAGAAAAGGTTGCACTTGATAGTTGAGTTTTATGGGATGCTTGTGGCAAAGGGACATGTCACAATGTTTGGTTGCAATTTTTTAATGGTGAAAAAATGTGTGATTATAATTTTGGGTTTTCTAGGATGCTTAGGTTGCCTGGGTTGAGTTTATGCCATAAAGAGGCAATCTCAAAATTCACTTCAGTGCTCCTTTAAGGCATGGCAGCTCCCAAACGCACTAGGAATAACCCTCCAAGTGGCAGGGCTGAAAGGTTGTAATATAATCTCTGCGCACTCGTTACTACCTAGCTGATCGTTCCAATCACTGCTGTGGGCAAAGCTAGTCTTTATCAGAAGGCTGAGTGTGGGGACAGCAAAGGAAAGAAAAAAAAAAAGATGGGACACGGTAGATCACTCTGACGCCACTTATCTTATCCCCACTGTGTCTCTGGCCGCGTTGAGTTTCTGCGCTGTTGACGATGTTTGCCATGGCACTGACCCTGAACTTGGCAAAGCAAGAAATCTCTCTCTTAAAAGGAAATGTAAGACAAAAAAAAAAAAGACGATTTCTGTTTAAGAAGTGCTATCAGGTTTTTGGGTGCTTTATCATCTTTGATTCTTCATCTTTTATGTATAAAAAATATCAGGACCGAAAGTAATCACGAAAATAGTCAAATATGCATTTGAAGCACAGCACACAAAGCGACACAAAAAGACTTGAACTTGAGGCGTTTTCATGTGTTTGGTTCTTCAAATTGTGGCGTCGCCAGCAGTCACATTCATCTTGAAAAGTAGACCTAGCCATCTTCCCTCAGTCGCGTTCTACGGTAGCTTTTATTTCTCAAGAACAATAATACACTTTTTTCTGATCCAGGGGCGGATCCAAGGGGGGGGGGGGCGGTCGCTTCCCTAAACTAAGTCGACCCACCCCCACTCCCCACTTCTCAGAGGGCAATTTGACATGGGTAGACCCCCCCCCCCCTCCCTCCGAAATAAAACCGATTACCGGCCTACGAAGGTTCAAAATAGGGTAGTTCGCACCCCTAGCAAGCACAGTTGTACCTCTGAACTTGGAGAACCACTCAGTCGAATGGGAGAATAGTGTCCTTACAAATTTTCCCGCCCCCCAAAACGGAGTTCTGGATCCGCCCCTGTTCTCATCCCGACGGGGTGCCACCACACGTTTGTGGTGCTGAGACACCCTACAACTGAAATTTGGGACATGCGTTTTTATAGTAACTGGCCATAAGTGTTCTAGTCCGCATTCCACCTGAAAAACAATTGATTACCAGCAACATTTCGAAACAATGGCTTTCTAAAGCAGGCATGCTTGTATCCATAGATGAACTCAGTAGTACCTCCGTAGTACCTACAAAATTATTTTATAGAGCTGAGATTTTGCAGGCAGTTCTTCTATATGATTGCCAACATACCCTGCAAATTTTATTCGGATAGCAGGCATGTTTGACTCCATGGATGGACATATGGTTTCTCAGTTGTACCTCCAAGATCTTTTTGTAGAGCTGAAATTTTGCATGCAGTTCTTTCATATGACTGCCAACATGCCCTGCAAATTTAATTCAGGTTGAACTAGTTAAAAAGAAAAGGCAGAATAAACATTTCATCTCAGCTCTGACTAACCTGAGCGGCGTCGGCGTAACCGCGCGGTGCATGATGGGTAAATTTACCCGCTAAATCTAGCGGAAAATTTTCCCCGCTAAATCTAGCGGAAAAGTTTCCCGCTAAATCTAGCGGGAAATTTTCCCCGCTAAATCGAGGAAAAAGTTTTTCCCGCTAAATTTAGCGGAAACTTTTCCCCGCTAATTCTAGCGGAAACTTTTCCCGCTAAACTTAGCGGAAAATTTTCCCCGCTAAATTTAGCGGAAAATTTTCCCAGCTAAATTTAGCGGAAGATTTTCCCAGCTAAATCTAGTGGAAAATTCTCCCCGCTAAATTTAGCGGAAAATTTTCCCGCTAAATCTAGCGGAAAATTTTCCCTGCTAAATTTAGCGGAAAATTTTCCCCGCTAAATTTAGCGGGGAACATCCCCCCCCTCCTCGAGGGGGGGGGGGAGGCCCAGGCCATGTGACCCCCCTCCCCGAGGTCATGTGACCCCCCCCCCCCCCGTGCCTTCCCCTCGTCCTCAAGAGCTGCGCTCTAATTCGGCGTTACAGGGAGTTGTAAACGACTTTCATTTTTATACTGACTTTAGTTCTAACAAACGAGGCTACTTCAGTCTTCAGCCTGTCTCCAGCACAAACAGTTCTATGTGTGCTTCTTTTCGTACGTCTAACAATGTAATCCTCGTGGTGAGGTTGTCCAGGGTGTCCTCTCCAGGAGGTTCCGACATTTGGCCATGCCCTTCCCTTGCAGGACTTCTGGCAGATGTTTGTACACCACATCCTCACCATCCTGCTGCTGTCCTTCTCCTGGGCGTGCAACCTCCACCGCATCGGCAGCCTGGTGCTCATCGTGCATGACTTTGCGGACGTTCCCCTTGAGGTACGCCCCTCCCCCCTTTCTTGTTTTGACCGGCAGTATGGCGCCTGGAACGGCGCGTCTCCGGCAATGTGTGTTTGTTAAGTCCTCGTTTGTGGTCCTTCGGTTGTGGCCTGAAAACGTCGTAGAAGTTTCGGCGCTGGTGCCCGTCGCAATCCTGGCGGTGGCACGGCAGTGGAGGTAGTTGCGGCAGACGGCCGTTCTGCTGCGGGTCGTTCTTCGGCTTTGCAGTCCACAGAAACCTGTGCGACCACAAGCGGGGACACCGTGACAACGGAGACACTTGCATTTGCTCGCTCTTTTTGCCGGAACTTCTAGGACAAACCGCCAGGATCGCGAGATTCGACAGCATGGCTGGCCAGTTCCTGCGACGTAATATGTTGCCACTGTGAGACCAATTTGGATGCGTTGGGCGGTGTAGGACACTAAACACACCAGTGAAACATGCAATTTAGGCACCGTACCGGTGAAAAGCTTTTATGGCATGCTTGACAACTGTACCCCCCCCCCCCCGTTTGGTTGCAGGCTGCCAAGATGGCGAAGTATGTAAAGCGGCAGCGTCTGGCGGACGCCACTTTTGCCGTCTTCACCATCTGTTGGCTTATCTCCAGGCTGGGCCTCTACCCGTACAGGTGGGTTGCCCGTTTTACTAAGCGTTCGGACAGAATTAGATTGTGACATCTGAGTTGCAGACTTCCTAGCTGACACCAAAGAAAAGAGAATTGTTATCTCAATGATGAAAGTCGAGCAGGATTGCCCTTTAACAGAACCAATATTTTCTGCCTCCAGTGAACTCTACAGCATGCCGTGTTGTCAGGCTTGTATGTTGCCCCAAGCCGGCACACACACACCAGCGCTAGATCATTCTTATATAGATTCGAGTTTTTCAGGAGGACTGCGGACATTTGGGGCGTTTCAGATAACTTGTGCAAAGACTGAAAAAAGCTTGCGCACACTATGTGTGTCGAACTAATGCAGTATTGTTCTCGGTTCTCTCGAAGAAGTCTGGATATTTTATGCAACGTGTCTAACTAATAGACGCCGATTAATTAGAAAATCTTTTGCACATTAATTTGTGCACAAACTCTTCAATAAGAGGGTTGTAGAGCCTGTGGAGAAATATCCCATCATGTTTCCATCAGGGAACCTTAGGGGTGTCTGATAGTTTTCTAGCTTTAAACAAAGTGCACGAGATTTTTAAAAAAATCTCACGTGACCACTTGTCAGCAAACTGCAATGTCAGATCCCTCGGTCACATAAAATTTTTTAAGATCTTGTGCGCTGTCTTCGAATCGAGCAGCAGCTTGAGCCACATAGCTACGAGGGGCGTTCATAAAGTTTGTATCATTGTCCCGAAGGAATAGAGATTCAGCAATCAAACTCGAGTAGGGGTTAAGACTTTCTCTACATGTTCGCCACCAAAAGGTATGCCCACTTTTTCCAGCGATGGACCACATGCCGGAGGCCATTGTTACAGAACTCCTCATTTTGAGTGTTCAGAAATCGCTCCACTTCAGCAATCACTTGGTCGTCATCATTGAAATGCTTTCCTCTTATTTGGCCGCACTGGAAACGTCTGCGCCATTTAACCAAAGTGTCATAAACTGGGGCGTTATCCTTGAGCAACGCTCACAAATTGGAATGAATATCCTTGGCATTGTTTCCCTTCAAATGGAAAAAAACGATCACTGCTTGTGCTTGGCACCGACGGGCGGTGCCATTTTTGTTTTGACACCGTAGCGGCGTTAAGCGCTACTATAGCTATGCAATGTTTAACTGTGCGGAAACCAGAGGGGCGCGCGCTCATGGTGATGCCTGTTTTGTTTCGTTTTTTCCATTTTTTGTGCCGATGATACAAACTTTATGAACGCCCCTCGTGATGAGTGCTCGTTGCAACTCAACGAAGGTAATCACAAGTGGAAAGGTATAGTGACCGTGGAGGTGGAAAGCAGATAAAACGTTGCAGAAGAGAGGGGGAAACCTCCCTCCTCTTTAGCATTCCGTCTGCTTCCTCCTCCCCCACCTTCCTTTCCCTCGCCTTACCCTCTTGAGTTGCAACAAACTATAGTGTTACAACTAGAAGTTGTGACACAGTCTGACAAGCTACGTCTGAAAAAGCATTGAGACAATAAAGTGTCAAGCATCCGTTCTTGCAATCTCAATGCGATCAACCAACGAACCAATGTCATCTGCAGAAAAAATTGACCGCATCTCCACATGGTGAATGATGTTGATTGGGGCGAAGTTCTGGTGGTGCTTGTCTGCGTAGACGCTGAGCCGCAGCATGCTGAGCCTTTCGTTCGTTTTCATCCATGTCAGAAAGAGAATGTGTGGTATGGAACGTGGTTATGTACGCATTTGAGCATTTGACCGCAGCGCCCTCTCGTCTATAAACGTTTAGCCAATGCATGCAAAGTTTGACGCGATTATATACGCATTTGACCGCAGCGCCCTTCCTGTAAAGACGTTGAGCGGTTACATGCAACGTTTCATCCATGACATCCCCAGCTCTTGAGTTATTACCACATCTCAAAGCCCCCTACTCGTCCCGCAGTCGTGACCGAGTGGTTAAGGCGATGGATTACCGTAAAATTACGAGCAAGCGCCCCCTGCACGCAAGTCAAAATTGCCTGCAAAGTGGGGGGGCGCTATCCCGGAACGGCACCAAAATTCAAAATGGCGACGACAAAACTTTTCCGCCAGAAAAGAAAAAAGCGCAGTGCACACAGATTTAACATTTTATTTATCTCTGAGAACAGACTTTATTAGGCCAAAGATTTCGAGTCATCTAGCTAGTGTTAATCACTTTCAGAAACCGATCAAACGACTCCTCAGAGATTCGAGGCCGCGAAGAAAAAGTTCGCAGCATTCCGCGATGTTTCCCAACTGCATGCCGTTGGCTATTTTGACAGCTTCTTCAGAAAGAAGCCGGTTGCTAATGGCTCATTCTGCACTTCTTTCGCGCTTCCAGGTATTAAAGAGCGCGTCGTTCACGTATTCACTGAACACCGGCGCGTTGTTACTTAGCTTTCGTCGAACTTTGGCTTTCCCGTAGTTTGACTGTAGCAAATTGTCAAAATTCTTGTCCCATTCCCGTATCCGGTCGTGCTTGATGTGTCGAGACGTCTGGTGTACTTCTTTCCCGTTTTCACAATGCCATTGACGACCTCGATTTCCTTTGCCACTGTGTAAGAATGCATAGCCGACCTGACACCCCCAAAACAAAGCGACAATGGCGCGTAGTGACCGGGCTGATCGGGCTGCAAAGTAGGATTGGATTGGATTGAATTCTTGGACTGAACTTCACAGGCCAGTGTTGCCTGGGCGCGGTCAGCGCGGTGCGTGATACGGGTGCGGAGCGGGGAGGGGGCGCTTGCCCGGAACGGCGCGGAAATGTGAAATTAGCGGTGAAGTTGGGGGGCTCTTGCACGGGTGGGGGCGCTTGCTCGGAATTTTACGGTAGAAATTCATTGGGGTCTCCCCACACAGGTTCAAATCCTGTCAACTGCGCAAACAGACTTTTCTTCTTTTTTTTTTACACGAGCACGTGAGTTTACGAGCAGGAGCAGGAGTATCGGACTCCGGACGCTCGGACACTGGACGAGCATACGGACATGGCTAGCCCCTAAGGAGTTTCGCCCCTAAAAAAAAAGTTTGAGATGAATCGAAGTGCAAATGAATTTGTCACTCAACCCTTTTATAATGCTTTGTCCTAGGGCCTTCGAGACATTAAATAAGTAAATAAATAAATGAACCACGGTCATGTACCTGAGGTTGTTGCTAAATGAGCTTCTGGTAAACAAAATTTAACTAACCACAGCGGCCTAGAGATGCTTCTGCTGACCTAGCTTATAGTGATGTATGTCATACAGAAGACACCTGCTTCTGTAGATCAGGGGTCCTCAAACTGGGTCCCGGGAACACAGGGATTCCACGAGCTGGTCTCATGGGTTCCGTGAGCACCCAAATTGCAACCCCCTCCCTCCCCTTCCTTCCCCCACCCCCATGCTGCAGGCTGCGCAGCAGGACCATGCAAAGCGCCTTCATCTCACTTTGTACTGACATCGCGATTGATATAATGGGGATATATGGAAAGCAACACAAGCAAAATTGCCTACAACTGTGCATCTGTTGCTTCTCGGTCAGCAAATATGGAGGGAAGGGGTTCCGCGGCAGTTTTTGAGGCTTCCTGGGTTTCCGTGAGACCAGAAAGTTTGAGAACCCCTGCTGTAGATGAGAGGTCTAATACATTATCTTTCGTTCTGTCCTGGATCCTCTGAACCATAGTTTTTTATGCTTTTGAAATTTTCACTATTCTGGATACAATCACCAATGAAACTCCATTGTATTTTTTAAACAAGCTGTAATATTACTCTTTCGGTTCTTCTGTGCTACTCTGGCAGCGCTTCCAATGATTTCATTGTTTGCCAAGTTCTGCGTTACTTCTTTGCTGAGAAAAGCTCTTGACAGTGCAGTGTTAAGTTGCTTCATTTTACCAGATGCTCCCTCGCATCAGCTGGTGCTGCTCCTAGCACACCAGTGCAAAGGGTTGAAGCTTGACACGTGCGCCTGTGCATAACTGTGAAGCATTACGGAGGCACGCAACAAGCAGTGCACGATTACGAACTCTACCCCTAACAGAACCAGGGGAACAGAACACAACAGGAGCGTGCTACCGGACGGCCGAACTCACTCCATCGGCCACGGCGGGCGGAATTTGTTAGACGATTAATAAAGCAAACTCAGCGAACGGGGAATTTGATGCACTCATTCCTATGAAAATCCAACGTGATCGGTGTCTGTGAACATGACATAGAGGGAAATGTCTTAACTGAAGACACATCGACGAGGCTCTGTCGTACGTTATTTCTTCTATAATTCAAACTTCTCATAATTGGAACAGAATTTACCGGTTTTTTCAGTTGTGAATTAACAAGAGCCATCTGCATTTGGGCATTTTCATCTCATCGCAGGCAGAAACTTGGTCTTAAATTTAAATTTTTTTAATAAAATAATGTTACTTGGATGTTTTTAAAAATAAAGACGACAAAAAAACAAAACAAATTGGGCAAACTTGTGTTGTTTGTAAGCTCGCCTATTCTGGTTTTCTTGACGATCTTAATGTCATTGGAAATTTGAGAACTAGCTCTTTTGAGTTATTGTAAATAAATAAAATTTAAAACCCACATAAGAGGCCTTGAAAATTCCTTTATAATAATAGTGATAATAATCTTCATTTACAATATGAATTACTTCTTTCTGAACATGCTCAATATTCAAGGCTGTATTTTTGACAGCGAATCCCATATCACGGATGCAAATTCAAGTCACGACCTTACTAAAGAGTTCAAAAGATGAATCAAGCTATAAGGGTTCCTAAAATTTAAAGCCTTTGGAAGCCTCGTGTGTTTTGGAGACCTGAGTTACCTGATCCTGGCACGGTGGTGGTTTTGTATGAATATTGATCAAACATCAAACTGTTTATGGAGGATGGCTTTTAATGGAATGCTTTCTTGCTTGCAGGGTCATCTACAGCACCATGTTTGAGGCGGTGAAGGTGATTGAGATGTTTGCCGCCTACTACATCTTCAACTCGCTGCTGACCGCGCTGCAGTTCCTGCACATCGTCTGGACCTGGATGATTGCTCGAATAGCCTTGCAGGCCATTTCGAGCAACGGGGTCAGTACGCCACAAATGCTTTCGCCGTTTTGACCCGCTTGTCCGCGTCACAGTTTGCCACTTCACCGTGGTTTGGGATTATGGAGCATATTCCGTGGTACACCATTGCAGTATCTAATTCGCGATTTCATGACGTCGTATAGTGGGCTCGCTCGATTTACCTGCAGTGGCCTGCACTGGTGCAGAGAAGTGTAGCGCAGTGCAGAAAAGTGCAGGGCAGTGTACTTCTGGTGTGTACGGTACTGCCCAATTAAATCGAACGCAGCTGTGTGCACAGAGTGTAGTTGGTAGAGGAGGTGTAGGTAATTCGAACAAGCCTATAATCGGTGACAGGTGAAGAACGCAGCAAATGCTCGGCCTCCAGTGCAAGCTTTCCGTCTTTGATAACGCTTAGTCGCACGCACGGCCAAAGCCTGGTGGAAGGAGACGAGCACGTGCCGAAGGCGGAACTTTTGAAGCACATTCGGCCAGTCGCTTTTTAAAGTGATTGGCTCCCGGCCTATCACAGTTGAAGAAGTGATTGGCCAGGAACCAATCACTTTTCTTGACAAATGCAGCGATCGGTTCCGTCGGTAGCGAATTGTGCTGAGCTACTACAGTTTGCAGCAGTTGAAATCACGTTTTGGCGTTGAAACATTACCCGCCGTGCGGGTCTTACCTGTTGGAAGTTTGAGAGTTTATTTATGGCGATGTGATCCGTTGACAGACATTGGTGTCGAGGTCATTTTATGGGTTGCCACTGGCTTGTGGCCTTTGAAGGTAGCACTATGATGTAGATTCTGTTTGGGTGCCACGGGGCAGCGGCTTGAATATGCCAGACTAAAGAAACTCGTTCCATTTACTGTTTTTACTAGAGTTATAGCTGCACCGTTTGCGATTGACGTCTGGTCACATAATCTCCACTAGATTACCCAAATACTGAACCATCACAATCATCAAAATACCAGGTGACTCGCGAGATAACATCCACAACCAAAAACATTATCTGTGCCACGACACTGCACCATACTTGGGTAGTAATTCAATTACTGTAATTGAATTACTGTAATTTAATTAGTTTTCTTGGTAATTTGTAATAGTAATTAAGTACTTCACGTAGTAGTAATTGTAATTGTGGTTAAACTACTTTTGAAGCAAAGTAATTATAATTGTAATTAAATTACATTTTGGAAGTAATTTACCCATGTATGCACTGCACATGATGTTTCACGTGCCCAAGATTCAGCTTGGATTGTATGTTTACTTGGGGCGGTTTTTGCAACCTCGATACTTGCTATGTTTCTTGCCAAAAACACAACAATTCCCTACATGTGAGCTGTGTAGGAAATACACTCACGAGACTTGTTCACAGACAGTGTGGCCATTATTCGAGGAATTTCGGTGATTGCATTGGCGCACGGATGGGGCGGGTGGGACGGCTAAATCGAACGTGCCTAGTGTTGCGCTGCGGCAGAGAAAGAAATCGACGCTCAAGCTTGTGGATGACCTGGAAGACTGCCAAACTTTGTGCAGTGTTCAATGGCTAACTGAATGCTACCCTTGAGCCTATTTCCGTCGCAATCTTCAAATGCCATCTGGTTCTTCGGCAATGGCCGGTGCTAAAGCTGGTGTTGCTGACGGAATTGTGGGGACACCTTGAGCTCCTCTCTACTGTAAAGTCTCAAACGAATATTCTCGGCTAAAAGAGAATATGCTGGGGCTTTAAACTGGACAATTTGGAGGGAACTACTTTGAAGAGCTCAGTTTAGAGGTTGCTAACAGGAGCATGGATGGATAGATCAAAAGATTTTGTAAATGATCCCAAACGGCACCCTCCACATTGAATGTTCCAATAACTTGAAACCACTATTATCCACGTGCCCACTAAAAAGTATCAAGGCAATAAGACAGTACAGGCTCAAGACTGACTGTTATAGATGCTTATTCTTTCTTCTCCTGGGAGATTCGAAATTACAACCAACTAACAATCATTATCTTTAAAACACCTTTCTATAATTTTTTACGGCTCTAGAATTGCACTTTCATAAATTTTTCAGTTGTGGCCATGCATTTTTGTTTTGTACATTCTCTAACCACTCCAACCATGACTTTTTGATTGGATCTAATGGTGTTCCTAAATAAATAATAAATAAAATGCTGGGCTATGGCTCCAACAGAATTAATGCACACTATTTTATTGGAATTTTTACTTTGCGATAATTGCTATAAAAGTATGCAACACGAGGAGCCGCTACAAGCTAGTTTCCCAGATTTTTTTGTTTACCATCATGCATCGGTACATGGTGTTTAAACGAGTAAATACTAAATGTAAAAAACAGTGTAAGAAATTTTTAAAGCTGCCACTAATTTTATTTTGTTTATAAATTTAATAATGGATAAAAGAATCCCAGTTCTATGTATGCTTGCGCTATCTTATCGTTGTCTTATTTGCCAACCCTCTTCTCTGCTGATGATTCCAGCAGTGCATTCCCGTGATTGCTAACACTATACTGAAAGTCTAATTCAAACTGATTTATTAAAAAAAAAAAAGCCGCTAAAGGCAGAATAGTAGTGCTGTCTGTGCAGGTGAGTTATTTGGCCAGGGGGACATAATATACACGTACTCATCTCTGTTATGTCACGGCTCGGTGGTGGCGCGTCGGGCGCACTTACGGTCTGGGGCTAGGGGCGGAAGTCTTCATGTGAGACGTGTATTCCTGCGTTGTTTTGAAAGGAATCTGACAAAAACCTGCCTTCTCGTCAAAACGCCGCGACTGGGGCTGTACCAAAAGAGTCGAGGAAGGTTTGAAGATCAGTTTTCATGTGCTCGGTTGATCCGAGAACGTGGATATGTGCCGTGAAACTGGAAAGCCAGACGCCGTCGGGCCACAATTGCTTGGGCGGGAAGCACTTTGGGCTGAATTCACGGATACTCTTGGTCATCAGAATTATTTCTTTTGTTCCAACATGAACGCCGGAAAACCGTCAAGTTGTACAGACCACCTGCGGACTACGTTCAGTGCGTCTTCAAGTTCGAACAACCGCCAGATCGTTCAAACTGTAGTCTGCTCTTTCAAACGCTTATGCTTGTCGTCTGTTCTCTTAGACGACACCGGCCCATAGACCAAATGTTGGCCCGGTACTTGCAACAAGAAGTAAGCGCAGGACTCAAAAGACTTAAGTTTTAAGGTTGGTAAGCAGGCTCGGCGTAAACAGTAGATGCAAGGAGATGTTGGTCATAGTTACCAGAGGCCATCACCGACTTGTTGTGCCTGATTCACTTGGTCCAATTCTGCTTGCGATTTTCAGTATAGACGTCAACCATCTCAGCTACGGTTCACGCTTTTGCAGCCCGAGCGACGTCGCGACTGAAAATTGCGAGCGAAATCTCATCATGCGAATCAGGCTGCTTTAGCGTACATTCTGCAGCGTCCACGCGGAATGAATCGCCACATGTCACATTATTCACGCGAAGTTTTGCGGTGTAACGAGCCTCGATAATTTCGCTGACGCCGCTCAAGATAGTCGGACATCAGCAGGAAGACGTAGAACCAACAATTCGGACGCTAAGAAGGGCAGGGGGACTCACACCGACGCCGACAACATCGCATTTCAATGGTTTGTTTATGGGCGACGGCGAGCTTCTTGCCCACACTCCATCGCGCATGTGCGGCGCCGGTGGCGTCCGCTAGGGCGTTCCGGTTTGTTTGTAAACATGAGTTGGTTCATGGGAGGCTAATCGCCACAATAAGTCGGATTATTAACTAAAACTTGTTAATTAACTTTTAAATTTGTGAAAATAAGCGTATGGTTACGATAACAAACTTGCTGAGTGTTACCTAAAACCACTAAATCGGTCAATTTTGGAAAGACTTAAAACACAGGATAAATGCGGGGTCCACTCATGCAACAGGAACAACGCTGTCTGTCTGAAAACACTGATGGTAATGTTTTCATCCACGTTTTTGCATTGCCAGCCTTGTGCCTGCTGCTCGGCGGAAGCTTTAACGTGCCCCTGCGCCATGTGTGCTTCAGGCCTCTCTAAAATTGACATGTATGGTATTAGATGACTCTCAGTAAGTTTCTAATTGGAACCATAAGGTTATTTTCACCGAATTAAAAATAATTAACAAACTGTAGGTATTTATTCGACTTACCGCGATGATTAGCCTCCTGGTTCATGTCCCTCTGGCCGTATAACTCGCCTGCACAGACCGCATTAGTGTACGTTTCGGGGCTCTCTTAAGATAAATCTGTTCAAAATAAAATCAAACACCCTGTATATTAAAAATATATAAAGCCGACAGCGGTAGAGGTGTGCTACGGTGCGGGCCAATGTTGGGCAGGAGGTTGACCAGTCGTGCGATTATTGCAGTTCACTTCAGCTGTAGGGAATACAAACCACATGTTTGTTTCTGACACAACGTTTGGCAGGGAATCCTGCTCAGTAAGCGAAGCACCGATCAAACTTCGAGCCCCATGCGACTGCAAATGCGGCGCTCATGTATAATGTGCGACATGCACTCTATCGAGATGGGTGGCATAAAAATCAAGTGTGCACTACTTGTGTTAGGTAAACACTGAGCTGTGTAGAAAGAAAGCTGGACAAAGCGACTCCCTATAGTTTAGACTCCTCACCAATAGCGGTGCTTGTTCGTACACAAATCGCCCTAGTATGCTGCAATGCTGGTTGCCGACATGAGCCTAGTTCCTTTTGAACACATTGGAATTAATTTTCTTAATGGATGGACAAATTACCCTCGAAGTCGAGCAACAGCACCTTGGGACGCAGGTTTTGCGTTCGCGTTTTGAAATATAGCCCTCTACACATTTCGGGGTAGTTAAAGAAAAATAGAAATTTACTCTTGGACTGGTGAAGGCGAGCGGGTTGAACATGCTAAATGAAAGAAAGTGGTTGTCCTGGCTTGTCCTCCGTGTTTTATTCTTCAATTTTCTGTAGTGCTTTTACTCTTATTTTCTAAAAATAAGAGGCATTTTATGGACAGGTGCTAATTGTTTCCCAATAACACGCCCGTGGTAAGGCGAGGTTGCAGCTTTGGGGCTTGGTCGGCGTAACGGTGCCACCGCCGGGAGCAAAGTTCGGTGGCTGCGACTGGGATTGGCGCTGACGCACCCTACGTTGTCCCCTCGCAGGTGAAGGACCTGCGCAGCGACGACGAATCGAGCAGTGACAGCGACGAGTCCCCTGGTCAGCTGCAGAACCACACGCTCCAGGCCGGAGACCACAAGAGGCCCAAGAGCCGCAAGGCGGACTAGAACGAGGAGACGCCCCCACCGCCCGCGGAGCACGGCGGAGCCACGCCCCACTCCGCCCGAGTCGCGAGCACCTGGCACGGCGGCGCAGGGGCGCAATCTCGGCTTCCGTCGTCGCCGGCGGAGCCTACAGGCCTTCTCCCTCGGACGCGCGGCAGGCAAGGTCGCCCCTCTCTCCCCCTTGCGCTCAGCGCCCGGAGGGGCGGGGGCGCAGGTGACAAGCCGCGCACCGCCGAGAGGACCGGGGGCTTCTGGCGGCCGCCGGAGGCAGGCACGAGGAGCCACTGGATGGTCCGGCAACCACGTGTGCGTGCGCCGAGGTGGATTTCTGGTCAGGGCACAAGCGAACTACTAGACAAGAGCACGGACTCTCTCTTCTTCGGGGGAGGAGGAGGAGGGAGCCATCTTCGTCCGAAGGCGCCTTCGGAGAACCGCCACTGGGTCGTGTGGCGGCCGGAGTCTCGACGGCTTCCTCCCTGTCCACGGTTTTTTACACCCTACTTTTTCGTTGTTTTTTTTTTGTTTTTTAGTTGGTTGCTTGCCTTTAATAAAGTGGAGCAACCTCATGCTTCTGGGCGACACGGAGGGGCAGCCCGTGATGCGCCTTCACCTCAGGAGACGGGGGTGGAAGCGTAACGCACGGAACGCGAGGGGAAGCTTTGAAACGGGAGGCCATAGGTTTGGGGGCGACGAGATTTGAGCCAAAGACTATTTTTGTATCGTGTTATGTGTTCTTTTTCGTGCGTGTGCAACGTCCGCCTCTGCTGCAAAGTTGGCAACAGCGGCGTGCTTCTCTCGACGGAGTCTGACCCCCTAGAACCCCGGGGGACGCTGGCACACTTTGTGCTCCCGCCTTTGCAGAACGGCCAATGTACTACCCCCGAAATCGCGACGCGCGGTGTATTCATGACGACCGACCGGCGTGTTGGGGCGTGTCCGACACGGATGCAGTGCTCCACCCTTTTAGCTTGCGGGCACTTCACGTAGCAGCCACTTCAAGAGCACCTTTCGACAGTAGAATGTCTGCAATTTGGCCACTACTTAACGCAGTGTCGACCTGGGTTCTGCTTGCTGCACCGCTGCTTGCCTCCTTTCCGGACGGAGCCTCGACGTGCGTGTGTGTTGCGAGCCTTTGGGGAGAGGGGTACGGAGAGAGTTTAGCCAAGAATGCCCTCGTCTGTTCACCCAATCAAAGCGTGGGGAGCTACTGCCGCCGAAATTTTTCCCCTTAGGTTTGTTGCACTGGGCCTTGAGGGTCTGTTGGAGTGGGACATGCATTCCAGCGCAAGTTTGCGGGAGCCGAGTCGCGGCGGCGTTTCTTTTGTACGAGGGGACCGCGGCCATCGTGCAGGGGCCCCCGCTCGTGGCCGGCTCTTCTATCGAATAAACATTGGTTTCTCCTTTTCTGCTTCCGCTCTTCTGCCGTCCTCGCCGGCTCTCGGCATCTGGAGCCTCCAAATAAGGTATGTTTCAGGGCGATGATACTCCTGCTGTCTCAGTGCATAAAATCTTCTGTTGTGTAAAGCTTATGGGAAGTTACATTTTTTTAATTACGACGAGAAAATCTGCGTTGCGAGTGCCGATACCTTGGATGTAGTCTTTCTTGACGCTGAGCGTACGTTTCTGTCCAATTTGAATCTCCCAACTCCCCGATGCGCTTTTGCGGGTCTTGACTTGCGACCCTATTCCCCTCTCCGCCAGTCTTCACTTTTTTGCGAACCAATTGCCGACCTAGCCTTTTCAGCACGCCGCCCACTTGATGACTTTCTCTGCTTCCCTAGTTCCCTCGCTTGTCTGCGTCGTGGGTTCTGGTTCTGCTCATGGTAGTCCCTTCTAGGTGCACCGGTAGGCTGTAGGAGTGCAAATGTGTCCGATCTTGTTGGAAACTAGTGTCGTAGCCAGATTGCAACAGCCGATGGGAATTGTAGGTCCAGTGACCATTTATACCTGGATAAAAGCTTCCTTTACGCCGCTTTTGTACGGTGCTCGGCGTGTTTGAGGGAGCAGTATTAACGCAACATTAGTCAGTTTTCAAGAGAAGCAGAGTTTCATGTAAGGTGTGCACGCAGTAGAAAACGGTTCAGTCAACACGAGGTAGGACTTTCATTATTTTTCTCCTCGCATTTGCAGTGATGTGATTGCTGCGCCAATTGGGCCAAACTGTGCCAAGGGGCTAACCCTGCTACATTTCGCCAACATATGGGTAATCTGTGCCAAGCCTGCACCAAAGGACCAATTTAAGTCTCCTTTCAAAACCGAAGCTAAACTGAGTACTGTAATTGGACAGGCGTGTGTTATGTGGCGCAAGCGGCCGCCTGACACAAAGTACCGTGCATCAAT
>JAZHYW010058933.1:0-14368 GCA_037355805.1 Ixodes ricinus | reverse complement strand
CACCGCCAATAGCCGTTCCAGTTGCACGTATTACTAGAACAGGATGGAGACCGACCCCTTCTACGTGGAGGAACTTTAAATGTTAAATAATTCGTACACTCTCGTGAAAATGTAAGCAAGCCCAATCTATCTATTGCCGTGGTCTGCATCATCATTTCATAGGCCGCACATGAAGTCGGTCAGCTGCTCTAGATCGGGGGTGAAATATGATCATGTACAATTTTCGCACAGGACACCAATGCAGCCTAAAGTGCCACTCTGAGTACAGAGGTCCCGTCCACGTCACAGGGAACGCAGTTTGCTGACAACACTGCCTGTCGGTAGAGTGACTTAAATCGGAGCGAACTTCAATAAACCGTTGCTAAAACAACAAGCCTACAAAGCTCGAACACCAGCGCAAAGCGGCTCGAAGGACTCTCCGAGTGGGGTGAAGTGGGGTGAGGTGGTTGCGCCCCTGGCGGCAAGCAAGTGAACTACATACGGAGAAAAAATGCCATTGACTCCCGGGCGATTGCAAAGGCCGTAAGAGGAAGAGAGCGCGCGCTTCCAGTCCGGCCGTGGCCGGGTAAAGCTGTGCGCGCCTCTCCTTTGTACCTCGGAAATGCCACAGACATTTGTCCACGAAGATATTGGTGTTTTTCGTAGTTCCTTAGCTTTATAACTGCAATGTAGACTGAAGAGCGTGTTGGTTGACTTGAGGAATGGCACAGAAGGGACGAGGGACGACGCCACATTCTTTCAACAAGCAACTGACAATAAAGCCGCGTTGATTCTTTTCAAATTCACACCTAAAATAAAAAAAAAAAAACGAAAAGAAGAGCTTAGAAAGAGGGGCAAGTAAAAAAGTAGATAGCACTTGAAAGTTGCAACATCAGTTTTCCGCACATCTGCAGAGATGGCCGGTGCGACTAAGGCATGATGTTAAATTGTTAGAAGTGACAAGTCTAACCTTAACTGACGAAACTGAAAGAGCATGCCAACCTTGCGCAGTTCGGATAGCGATATAAATCATGAGCATAATAATAATATTTTTACATACAATTATAATTTGAAAGGATTTTAACTTTTACTATAAAACGAATAAAATTTTATTAGAGCTTTTCAGCTCCTACAGGTTTGTCGGGATTCACGGAACCAACTACTTCTCATAAAATACCCACGTTATATACGTCACAATCACCACATATC
This sequence comes from Ixodes ricinus, assembly GCA_037355805.1. Lineage (NCBI taxonomy): Eukaryota > Metazoa > Arthropoda > Arachnida > Ixodida > Ixodidae > Ixodes > Ixodes ricinus. The sequence continues at coordinate 13,180 of JAZHYW010058933.1, read as the reverse complement.
ATGTCGCTTGGTTGCCAACTTTGACGTTTTTCTTAAGTCTCATTATCTCTCAAGCAATCAACTACGTCAGGTACGAATTCTTCTAAGATGGACTTCGGTTCAGCACTCGTTAGATACGGCCCAGTGTATCCTGATTGGCAACTAGTTTCACTAGGATTTGACTGGCACCATATTCATATTTAGAACATTGGTGGTTTGGGTGGTGAACGCAACTGTTGTCGTAAGCGTTGAAGAATTGCTGAACGCAACCTTCTGGAACAGTGCACCTATTAAGTAGACCACACCACAAGACGTGATAAAACTTATCTTCATTCTCTTAATTCCCTTATGGAAACCTCCTTGTAGAAACGTCCGACCAGCTCCTGATTCAAATTCCAACTTCTTTTATCGCGGAGCGCAGGGCTCCCATTTCATCGCACGAACCTCATTCTTTATACCGTTGATGACTAAAGTCACCAAAGTCACTGGATCTGGGAAGTAATGCCAAGATTCCGCATGGCCAGCATTTGGTCCGTGAAGTAGCAATTTCTCCTGGACCCCCCCCCCTCCCCCTCCGTTCTTGGTGAGCCGATCTAAATTCGCTTGCGGCGGGTAGCTTTAAGGAGGCGTTTCTTGTATACCGAGATTTTGCTATCCACACACCAGCAAAACAATCGTACATCTTCATACGACCACATGCTGTGTCGGTGCTTGGAGGCACTGCAATATAAGTTTAGTGTTTTAAAATACGCAAGAAGAACAATAAAATTCTAAGAGATCCGTGGAGATGGGCATGATTGATAAGTTGATTGCATACATAGTGCAAAAGACGCTTATATTGGCGAGGAACGCTTCCAGTACGATGATGCTCTATGGTGATCTTGGCGCGACTGGTTTACAACAACGTTCTGGAAGCTTCGAAGATTTGAATAGACCGAGATGGTGCACTTGTGACATTGCCTTAATGTCAAATTTAACAATAAATATATATATTTATATATATATATATATAATATATATAACAATATATATATATATATATATATATATATATATATATATATATATATATATATTTAGTTTGACATTAAGCCAATGTCACAAGTGCACCATTCGTTGCATGTCTGTAATTATGTCTATTGTTGCTCTGCTGCTGTAGCCCTGTAACGGGGACTGGAGCCTTGTCAGGCAACTTTGGTCGCCTTTTGCTCCAGCCTCCCAGACTTCTGGTCTAAATAAAGAAAAAATAAACAATAAACAATGTTAGTGTCAGCTTGTGTCCGGCTAGCAGGTAGGGAAGGCAATGGCGCTGTTTTCCCAGGATCCAGTGACTTCAGTCGCCACAGGATTCCTACCCCAGAATCAAGGTGGCTAGTAAGCTTGCCTCCTGAAGTGGTCTATTTGATTGGTGCAAGTACTGCGCACCATATAAGAGGTTTGTCATGAGTGGGCGAAAAAATTGCCGGAAATATCGGCTTTAAAGGAGGTCATGGTTGCGATCTGCACCGAGGATGAAATTGCTTGGACACAGGCGTGGCACGCGCGGTGGAGATAAGTTCATTAAGTAGCAGAGTCAGAAGGGTTTGAGGTTGGCAAGCGGTTGGCGGCGGGAGCTGTTTTTTTTTTATTTCGTTGACGACGACTTGCCATGAAACGTGCTTCCTTGGAAGCAGACTTGTTTTCGTTACTTGAGGAATGTAATGGATTACAATTACAAATTACCGAGACTCAAATGTAATGGATTACCGTTACAAATTAATTTCACTGAAATGTGACGGATTACTTTTACTTTACTCGTTATGTTACACCTTACTTTCACGTTACTTTTCCCGTACACTTATCAAAACACAATTGAAACAATTTTGATATTTTCATAAATGTTCCGCAACACTACCTTCCTTTTCTCCTACGCGCACGTAATGGTAGTCCTTGTAGAAATAAAATATTACATTTCAGAGAAAGAATGTAGGTGTACCTAGTTCACCCGTGATACCGGTGATACACATGCACCATTAACCGCAGTTAACTGACCTTTAACAGCTGTGACGCGTCACCACAGTTTCCGCACTATACTCTCGGATAGCTTTTTTAGAAGAAGAGCGCGCGTGCACTGCTTTGATGGGTGCTCAAGATGCTCAAGTGCACGTGCGCCCATAGCTTTGACTGCATAGCCGCAAAATGTCCCCACAAGTATTGTGTTGTAACTGTGACTCAGCGTAACTGCGGTTAAGTGTGCCTGTGTAACAAGGGCATAAGCCGACGATGCAGCGAAAGCTGGAACCACACCCGCCATCCCGCTAGCTTACTGCGACCGGAAATAATCCCTGTAATTTTGCAGACAAAGCTAGCGGTGTGCATGCTCAGTACCAGCGTCTACCTCTTCTGGGAGGTTTGGAGGTGAGGAATCCATCTGCGAAAGCTCCCTTTGGAAACGGGCCTTTCAAGGGCGAGCGCAACGTCTCGAAGCTGCGGTGCCGCTAGCTTACGGCCTGTAGCTTTGACGCACTGTCAGCTTATCCATGAACGGAGTATAGAGGGTATTCACTACTCGCCATATTTGAGGGCGCTGTGCAGAGCGCATGCTCAAAACCATCTCACAGTAATAGGCTGCTAAGACCGGCAATCTTGATGGTGCAGAATGCACGTTGCAAAACCCTTACAAAAATGATTTCAGACTTTCTGATGAAAATGTGTTGACTTCTTGTCGACTCTGGTTACTTCCTTTTGACTTTGACTTTCTGTTGACGTTGTCGACAGGAAGTCAACACACCTCTTGAGGACTCCGTGGTGAAAATTTCTGTTGACTTCCTGTAGATATATTTATCAGAAAGGCTGCAGACTCTCTGCTGCGTGCATGTTGAAAAATATATGTTGACTTTTTGCAACCGATTTCAACATAAAGTCTGCAGATTTTCTGGTGCTTCCATGTTAAGTCTTTTTGTTGACTTCCTGCAGCCATATTTATTAGAAAGGCTGCAGACTCTCTGCTGCCTGCATGTTGAAAAATATATGTTGACTTCTTGCAACCCAGTTCAACATAAAGTCTGCAGACATTCTGATGCTTCCATGTTAAGTCTATTTGTTGACTTCCTGCAGCCATATTTATTAGAAAGGCTGCAGACTCTCTGCTGCCTGCATGTTGAAAAATATATGTTGACTTCTTGCAACCCAGTTCAACATAAAGTCTGCAGACATTCTGATGCTTCCATGTTAAGTCTATTTGTTGACTTCCTGCAGCCATATTTATTAGAAAGGCTGCAGACTCTCTGCTGCCTGCATGTTGAAAAATATATGTTGACTTCTTGCAACCCAGTTCAACATAAAGTCTGCAGACATTCTGATGCTTCCATGTTAAGTCTATTTGTTGACTTCCTGCAGCCATATTTATTAGAAAGGCTGCAGACTCTCTGCTGCCTGCATGTTGAAAAATATATGTTGACTTCTTGCAACCCAGTTCAACATAAAGTCTGCAGACATTCTGATGCTTCCATGTTAAGTCTATTTGTTGACTTCCTGCAGCCATATTTATTAGAAAGGCTGCAGACTCTCTGCTGCCTGCATGTTGAAAAATATAGGTTGACTTCTTGCAACCCAGTTCAACATAAAGTCTGCAGACATTCTGATGCTTCCATGTTAAGTCTATTTGTTGACTTCCTGCAGCCATACTTATCAGAAAGGCTGCAGACTCACTGCTGCCTGTATGTTGAAAAATATATGTTGACCTTTTGCAACCCATTTCAACATAAAGTCTGCCAACTTTTTGTTTACCCCGTGAGGATATTTTTGTTTGCTTCCTGTAGCCTGTGTCATGGAAAGTCTGCAAACTCCCTGTTGACTCAAAATCAATCTTTTTTTACTTTATAATCAGTTGAGTCGCTTTATGGAGTCCAGCTTGAACATTTTCAGTTTGCTTCCTCTATCTAAGGTGAAGTAAGCCTGTTATGAATTTTTTCGAGCGTCACCGAGCTGAATCATTGTCATTGAATTTATTTTTAGGTATATTTCTCTCACCATAATTTTTCAGAGCAAAATTTACTTTTCATTGAAATTAGCAGGGTGGGCTCCTGACCAAATTGTGTCAGCAAAATCTGCAGTGCTAAAATTTTGAGGTGAACACATTTTTTACCTGTGTCGAAGATTTCCGTGCAATAAGTGGAAAATGAACTCCGAGATGCCTCTTGTCACAAGCTCTTTTATTCACATAGACGCCTCTTGTCACAAGTGTCAAAATAAAGAATCAAGTCGTTGGGATTGCTCAGAAAACAAAATCAACCGGCGAAAATTTGTGCTAGGTACATGCAGGCACCGATTTCTTCGGCTCATTTTGGGGCTGTATAATGGGATCTGAAACAATTATGCCGTTTCTTTTTACGTTCTTCATATATGCTGTCCAGTAAAGTGGATAAAAGGTCGTGCCACCCAGTTCCCCCAACACGCTTCGTCGACACTGCGATGTTTCATCAACGTATCGTTTCCTTTACGCACGCTTAAACTTTTATTTTTTTGCGACATATTCTTTAAACTTTTTGATGGATTTGAGGATGCCCGCATATAAACAGGGCTTCGGGAGTGGAGGGGGTCGTGTGGTGCGGTCTGTGTCGATGAAAAGTGCGTTGATTAAACTAGCGTTTGAAACGAAACGGACCTGTGGCGCATTCGTCGAACGATATTTCATCGACAGATGGATTTGCCGACATTGCGACGATTCTTCAAAAGAAGCCCGCATTCGTTTCATTGACAGATCTCGCGACGTATTGTCGACAGCTTTTGTTCTGCACATATCCAAGCGACCGCCTTGCATAAAAGCCCCAACCTGGGGGGCAAACTCGTCAAAAAGAAACTACCGGTGGCATGTTCACTTCACGCTCACCTTCAGACATGGCCACTTTTCACGACTTGCACATATTTGGGGAAACCGCGAATGAGGCTCGCGCCGTATACAATAAATATATATTGTTCCAATCGATCTTCCTTCTTAAGGAAAATGCATATTCGTTAAAACACTATCGTTGTTATTATTATTACGTTATTTTTCCATGCTAGGTCTCACAAAAATGGCTAGCCTTTTGTTTTTACAATATGTTGAGGTATAGGCACTTCCAGCTAGCGAACGACACCAGCAATCTACCGGCAGGTCCCGACGACGGGTGTCCCTCGAGTGAACCGTATTATAAAAATACAACCTCCCCTAATCAAAGAAAACAAAAATTATTTTGTCCAACGTACGTATTCTTCTGGCCCCCAAGGGATTAAAAGCGTTAGGGCAATTGTCATTTCGTTACAGCTGAGCAGCCGGCGTAAGGGGAAAAAAGATTGACCTTGAATTAACGGCCCAATGAATTTAAATATCTCCTTTTTACACATGATGTATAAAAAAACAGTGTTTTTATTAATATTATTTTTTTTTACTGAAGCGAAATATCTTTTTTTAAATCCTACGGTCAATTCACAGAGCGGAACAATCGTCGTGCGAACCCTGACTAATCCACTGCACCCTGGCGCGATCACAATCAGTCTTTTATCAGCTGTCCCTTCCCGATCCGGTTTGCTGGAACCGTCGGGTCCGTCGGAGACGCCATATCCGGAATGCCAGCAGAGTTCGCCAATTTTGAAACACCTTGAGTTTCCCCTTCCCTACACCCTCTCCGCTTCCTCCCCCCCTCCTCCCCACAAAAAACGCGCCTCCCCCCTCTCCAACACCTCCCTCCTTTTCATTTCGTTCTCCCTCTAAACATAAACGTAAAAAATAAGAAAGCAGAACATACTCTAAAAAATAAACAAGCAAGAAAAGTCCGAAGGCTGTTGACAACTAGCCGATCCAATCGAGTCCAATCCACACTCCTGCGTGTTTGTGTTGAAGTGGTGAAGTTCAGGTGGCTTAGGCTCAGTCTTGCCATCTTTTTTTGCGCGCGCCGCTAAATTGAGGCCAGTAAGTCACTAAACAGCCGCTAGATTCGCCAGGAAGTCGCTAAAATATTCGCTAGATTGCAAAAGCTTATTAAACCCTTTTAAAGTAAGTGAACCTCAAATATTCAAATCTCAGGTATTTTGAGAGGATAAACTTACACTGAAAAACAACTAGGACGGTTTCTATTCGTAATATTTTATTTGGGAAACGACTAGGTGGTAAGTACGAAAGTACGAATAAGAAACGGGTACTTGTTAATTTTAACACGGAAAGAATTACTGCTTTGTCTTCAAGAACAGTTCAACGGAACAGTCTAAAAGAAGAAGAGTTCTTCCTCGATGGCAACCGCACTCAAGTCACCTAAATCTGCCGATGTCGACGGTTCGTTTCCAGCTTTGTAGGCTTCAGCTGTGCCAATTCGACGCACAACTTCTTCTGTAAGTTCGTAGTCGAAAGCGAAAGCCAAGAGCGCAGCCGCCAGCCAAGAGCGGCTGCGCTCTTGGCTGGCGGTAGTAACATTTCGCGGAGAGCACTTAGGTACGTGGGCGCGGGAGAGATGGTCTGCAGTGTTGACATTTTCTTTTTAAGCGCGCCGCTAAATTGAGCATATATCGAAAGCAAACCCGGCTAGAGAAGCGAAAGGGTTTAGCCCGCGAGCATCTCTAAAACTGTCCAAAATAACAAGATTACGGTTGAACACCAAAGTCGCTAAAAAGGTCGCTAGCCGCTAAATTATAAAAATCCGTCGCTAAATGTATAAAAAATCGCTAAATCTAGCGACAAAATTGCTAAAATGGCAACACTGCTTAGGCTTCGCTTCCTCGTGCGATTTCGCTCACGCTGGTTACGCTTCATAGTTGTATCTCGCGCCATAACCTACATTTTAGTTAAGTGGTGCGCGGAGCCCAAGTGGGACGTGTACAATATTCGCTTGATGGTGGACACCGAAGTCGCGGCCAAGCTAATCCACGACCCGGATTACTTGGGAACACTGGCCGAGGAGCGGTTCCTGATCAAATGGCGTGAGGACAAGGAGCCTGATTTGGCTTTCGTGGTCGCTGTCGGTAAGTCTGCAGTCGATTTATAGATTCTCTTTGTCTCTATACTGGCGTGGTAAGCATGTCCACGGGGTCTACAATCGGCCGGCGTTTGTAGCTGTGTATACGGCCGCCGCTTTGTTGTCGGGTGGAGACACCCTTTGACCCGCGCCGCCGTTTCCCATCACAGCGTCAGCTGTTCGCCGAAAACCTTTTGCGGGCTTGAGTTTGCGTAATATCATGTGGTCGCGTGACCTTACGTAATTATGTAACGTTACGTGGCGACGTAATGTTTAATAATTACGTAATGCCGCGTGATAACGTGACACTGTAAATTATGTAACGTCAGGGGAAGGTGCAGACAACCGACGCTGAACTTCGCGTTACACATGGATGTAACCGTCGCGCATGCGACATAGGTTCTTCGGGACTTTAAATTGTTCATTGTGTTCTTTTAAAGCTAAATTAAACATACTTTACAGTGCACGAAGGTAGAAAGTTGGGCAAGTTGGTAATTCATAATGATTAAAAAGCGCGACAGGACAACGGACAGAGAAGGAGACACAGCGCTGTGTCTGTGTCTCCTTCTGTGTCGGTTGTCCTGTCGCGCTTTTTAATCATCTTTACAGTGCAGGCAAGCTTGTTGTGAACCCTGCCATGGGGGAAAAAAGTTACAGGATTCAGGTACTGAAAATACAATTAGCAATTTGGGTTGTGCTAGTAATTTCATTTCCAGTAAACGTGTTTACTACAGCATACAAGTGAAAATACGAAAGCCCCTACACTCCACACACTCCTCATAGGGCATTAAATGAAACAGCATTTTATGTAATGACACTCCATGAGATGCCCGGTCCCAGTAATAAAGTACACCGTGCGACACATTTTGCATTACATGAGTAGATAGAAAATGTCTATGCGTATGGTTTGTGTGCATATAATCACCCAAAATTAATTTGTGCAGAAACTGCGTAGACTGCATAGCATTTTTCTTTTACTGTGTCGCTAATCAATGATCGAGAAAATTCATTGTGTACTGAATGTCTTGCACCTGCTAATTTTTAGCACTATCATTTTCTGTGGGGATAAGATTTTTCTACTTTTTTATCCTAGCTTTGTCCGAAGTGTTCTGGGTTTACTTCAGTTCTAATTTTGCTTCGTTCGATTCTTTTTTACAAATGTGCAAGAGGACATTGGCAATGGGGTGCTCATTTCCGTCAGAGTCCTGTCAAAACTGAAGGAAAGCTGTGGTTCCCAACCTTGCAAGTTGGCAAGAAATCTGGTCAGGCATATGTTCACACAAGAGGAGAGGCGGGGAAAGTCACTGCATGGCAAAGTGTGCAACGCTAGAAAATACCTTCCTCAAAAGGAAGCAATGGATAAAGAAAAATGGATGCCATCATTAATAAGTCTAATGACTTATTGTTTTGTAGGTTTGTATGTTTTATTCTGACATGTCCTAGTTTACCTTAAATACCGATGTGCCCTGCATGCCCTCTACTTCTCCCAGCTTCCTCTTTTCCTATATACTCTCAACCCTTCACCACCTACGTGGCGTTAGCTTCCCTTGCGGTTTAAGAGAGAGGGACGCTAAAAGGGTTATCTTCCTTGCAGAAAACCGCGGTTGTATCACTGCCGTGAGAGACCTCTGGTTTTAGCAGCAACCTTTTAACGCGATAGCAATATTAAGCTACTCATAGCAGATTTCTGCTTCTCTCTCTCTCTCTCTCTCTCTCTCTCTCTCTCTCTCTCTCTCTCTATATATATATATATATATATATATATATATATATATATATATATATATATATATATATATATATATATATATATATATATACAGGGTGTTTTTTTAAATCTTAACAGAAGTTTTTTTTTTAAAAACCATGAAAGCTAGATTAATGCGGTCTGCGCAGGTGAGTTATACGGCCAGGGGGACATAATATAGGAGGCTAATCGTAACGATGAGTCGGCTAATTAGTTAAAATTCGTTAATGAACTTTTTAATTAATGAAAATAGACATATAGTTCCAATTAGAAACTTGCTCAGCGTCATCGAAAACCACTAAATCAGTAATTTTCATAACGACTTTGAACGCGTGAGAAGCGTAGTAGTGCACTAAAGTTAGCACTCGTGGAGCACGTACAAAGCTAGCGGTTGCGATAAGGCGCCCGCGCTATTTTTCCGTCTCTTATCTAGCCCCAGCCTTGTACCTGCTCCACGAGCGGTAACTTTAGTGCACTACTACGCTTCTCACGGGTTCAATATCGTTATGAAAATTACTGATTTAGTGGTTTTCGATGACGCTGAGCAAGTTTCTAATTGTGTCTATTTTCATTAATTAAAAAGTTCATTAACGAATTTTAACTAATTAGCCGACTGATCGTTACGATTAGCCTCCTATATTATGTCCCCCTGGCCTTATAGCTCACCTGTGCAGACAGTATTAACCTAGCTTTCATGGCTTGTTTTTAAAAATCCTGGTAAGCTTAAAAAAACACCCTATATGCCATGTATGTATAGGGTGAAAACGCACAGTGAAAACAGTTTCGCCGAGAGACTCGGCTTCTTCAAGGGATGGTATGTATACCGTCTGACTAATCTGTACTTATCTTTTTTCTTCTTTAGCGTACGTGTGCGGCGAGTACAAGGTGTCCGATACGAAAGTAAAAAATAGCATAAGCAACATGCTGTCGAAGTAACAGTAAACACTGTACAATGAAGTAGGCAATAAAGCTGAAAAGAATTGTCAATATTACAGCCTGATTTTTCTTTTAGTGACCTTTAAGTGCAATTAAGGATGTGGACCGTCTACGTATTTTGGATTATTTTCAAGAACAAAGTCAATGAAATGGCAGCAGAAAAAGATAAATGCTCAGCAATATAGCAAAACATGAAAGCTAGGAATATGATTATTTAAAACGTACAGCAAAACAGACGGGACGGAAGAAAGGAGACAAACAACCGGAACAGCCTCTACAAAAGGGTGTAGAGATATAAAGTCAAGAAAAGCTGATTCCGTAAGTAGCAGAATATCATGAATATCATCAACCAAGCTCCACAGAAAAATACTAGCACCAGTCGAATAGCCTCGACGTCACAAGGCAGTCAAAAGTAAACTAGTTTTTCAGCTGAGAGTCACCAAACAAGCTGCAGAAAAGAAACAGGCTGTCGCCAATGAAGAGCCTGATAAGTCACAAGGTAGCCATAACAAAGGCATTAGCTTGTCACAATAACAACAAATAGCCTGTATGTCACAAGGGAGTCATGAGAAAACTAGCCTTTCAGCTGACAGTCATCAAACAAGCTGCAGAAAAGAAACAGGCTGTCGCCAGCGATCAGCCTCATAAGTCACAAGGTGGTCATAAGAAAAACGTTAGCTTGTACCAACAAGAAAGCTACACAAAAGCGAAACAAATAGACTGCATGTCATAAGGGAATCATGAGAAAACTAGCCTTTCAGCTGAGAGTCATCAAACAAGCTGCAGAAAAGAAACAGGCTGTCGCCAATGAACAGCCTCGAAAGTCGCAAGGTAGTCACAAGAAAAGCTGTAGGCTCTGGCGACACAGAGACTACAAATGGTCTGGTGCCAATGAATCGCCTTGGAGTCACAAGGTTGTCTTATGCTAGAGGTTTAGCTTTTCAGTGGAGTGTCAACAAAAAGTTGACACCTAGGCGCCACAGAAGTCTACTGCCTTTCTAATGAGCTTTGGGCCAAACGGCTTCTCGAAGTCAAGTCAAAAGTTAAATAAAATCTGCAGAAAGTATGATGGAAAGCTGTTGACATTTAATACCTGTGTTGACTTTTTTCAGCAGACTTTCCACAAAAAAGAATTACACTTTTTTGTAAGGGAAGGACTCTGGAAGCTCGCCATCAGCACGCGCTCAGCAGTCGGGCGCACAGCTATGGCCTCCAGTGAATAATCCCTATATACTCCGTTCACCCTTAAGCTGAGACTAGAAGATCCGCCTTCAACGCGAGCCTTCTGCCCTTGCTAACGCAAGTGTGAACGAGCACCGTTGAAAATTGGGCGAGTTGGTTATGCATAGTTACGAACAGGGAAACAGTGCCAAAAGCACGGAGGACAAAGAACGAGGAATACACAGAGCGAGAGCTGGCTGACAACTGGTTTATTTCTGGAGAACCACCTAACGGCATAAAAACACAGACATACATACATCGGAGCATCGCCTAAGGGCACGTGTCACAGCTCTCCGAGAACACGACTTCTTTATCGAAGAGCGCAATCGAGGGAGCGCTGACGCACTCATCCTTATACTTCGAAATGTAATACGCCTCGAATATTTCACGAGTCACCTGCTGACTGTGCAGAGCTCCCCTCTTTCGGAAAATACGACGATTGTTGCTCAGCACAGCACGCGGTCAAAGTCTTTATACAAATTAATTTAGTGGTTTCCGATGACCCTCAGAAAGTTTCTAGTTAGAACCATATGTCAGTTTTCACTAATTAAGAAGTCAATCAACACATTTACCTAATTAGCCGACTGATCGTTACTATTATCCCTTATACTATGTCCCCCTGGCCGCATAACTCACCTGGACGAACCGCATAAGTGTAGCTTTCAAAGCACTTTTTAAACAAATGTATTAAGCTTAAAAAAACACAATAAAATGTATTAAAGTTGGTATGAGGCGAATCTTATACTGAAGTAAACTAGGTAACACATGCTCTGATTACTTCTTCAAAAGCGTCATGCTCTTGAAAGTTGTCAGAACTGCTTCCGGGGATTTTCGAAAACAAACACCGCCTTCACACATTTCTGGCGCTCTTATTTCGATGTTCCATTGGGTGCTTCACTGCGAACATTTTAAAACTTTGTATGTAGGAATTACCTATGATACAGAAATAAAATAGGTACCGTATTGGTCACTGACAAGGGCCCTGCTTATTCAGGCACGTAGCGTATCGGATAAGTTAGTCCTTAATTAGTTTCGTATACCTAATGCGTAGTTAGTAAAAATAAACGGACAGTTCCAAGAAAAAAATATTCATGGACATCATAGTTAAAATATAAATAAATATTACAAATCTCGAGCGCGTGAGTTTTTTTTTATTTGTGTTTTCAAAAATTGTTCACCTTTCATGCCTCCTCACATTTTTTTCCGTTCCTCACCCGCATTTTTGCTTCTCCAGCTTGGCGCCGATAGCAAATGCGGTAACTTTTGAGTACTACCACGCTTCCCCTCTGCTCCAGGTCTTCATAAAATTGACCGATTTAGTGGTTTTTAATAGCGCTCAATATGTTTCTAAATGGCACCCTATGATACTTTTTACTAACAACAAAAAAAATTTATTAGGCAGAAGTAATTGTACACCTAATTATTTCACAAGCTATGTACATCACTAAACCAACCCCTAGGCACTGACTAATATGTAGGGCTCCGTGTTTTCGGATAAATCCGAAAAACTCCGAAAAACACTATCCGGTAAAATGTTTGTCAATTCGGATTTATCCGATAAACTCCGAATTGTTATGTGCCCATGTCAACCCCCCCCCCCCCAACACACAAACACACACAGCAAAAAAAATTATTTGTTTTGTTTTTTACAATTTTGGCAGCGCAGGATCAAAGTTCCTGGGAAAATGACACCATAATTATCTTTCAAGCCTCGGACCGTTGTCAAAAGGGGGTCTTACAGCTTGTCTCGTCAAGGTTGGTTCAGGGAAACAGGTCATCGTACCATTCGTGTCACAAAAGCCACTCTTTTGGTTTCCAGTTTGGAGCCATGGGATTTGGGATTTAGAGAAAGGAGAGGGGTGAAACTTCTCTATTCACATCCTACCTCACGCGGCCGCGGGATAGATTGATGGGATGACTACGAGCTTCCCTGCGGCTACCTCCGGCAGCTTATTGATTTCGAAGTATCGACGTTTATCGAAGCCACACTTGTGTGCGACTTTTGTCGTGGGACAAATTAGTATTGCCAATGACACCAGCGCCAAATTCAACTGAAGAAATCTTAATTGATACAAGCGCGTTTTATTTTTATCTGGCATACTGTTTGCATCCGGTTAATATTTATTATGTTTTAATAGGAAACACTGCAAAATTCATCTCCGAATTTCGGAGAATTGGAGATTTACGAAAAATAAACTCCGCTAAACACCGAATTTTTGCTAAAAAATAAACTCCGAAAAACACCCTCCGAATTTCACGAAAAATAAACTCCAAAATACGGAGCCCTACTAATATTCTACCAATCGTCTTTTTCTGCGATTCGAAGTTTTTG
>JAZHYW010058926.1:0-30938 GCA_037355805.1 Ixodes ricinus | reverse complement strand
GGAAGCGAAGAAGAGGAAATGCGACAAAGGGAAAGATTCGCCCGCGTTATTTGAGGCCTATACACCAACTCATGTTTACAAACAAACCGGAGCGCCCCTAGCGGACGCCACCGGCGCCGCGCATGCGCGGTGGACGGTGGGCAAGAAGCCCACCGTCGCCCATAAACAAACCATTGAATTGCGTTGTTGTCGGCGTCGGTGGGAGTCCCCTTGCTCTTTTTCACGTTGAAATTGTTGATTCTACGTCCTCCTAACAATGTCTGACTGCTTGAGTGGCTTCAGCACAATTAACGAGGCAAAACTTTGCGTGAATAATGTGACGTGCGGCGATTTCATTTCACGTGGACGCCGCAGAACGGGCGCTAAAGCCTGACTCCCACGATGAGATTCTGCTCGCCATTTTCAGTCGCGACGTCGCTCGGGCTGCAAAAGAGTGGACCGCAGCTGAGATGGTGGACGTCGATACTGAAAACCGCAAGTAGAATCGGGCATTACAAGTCGGTGATGGCCACTGGTAACAATGATCAACATCTTCTTGTATCTACTGTTTACACTTAGCCTACTTACCCCAACCAACCTTCAAAAGTGTTTTGAGGCCTGCACTTAGTTCTTATCGCAATTACCGGGTCAACGTTTGGTTTACGGGGCGCTCTCGTTTGAACGAGCTGACGACAAAAAGCAGACAAGTTTGAAAGAGCAGACGACAGTTCGAACGCATGCGCAATGGAGTTCGGGCAAGAAGCACCGCGTCCCGCGTCAACAAACCATTGGAATGTCACGTTGTCGGCATCTGTGTGAGTCTGCATACTCTTTTTAGCGTTGGAATTGTCGATTCGACGTCCTCATAGCAATGTCTTACCCCTTTAATCGCCTGAACTAAATTATGAAGGCTCGTTACGCCGCTAAATTTTGCGTAAATAATTTGACGTGCGGCAATTCATTCGCATGAACGCCGCAGAATGGACGCCAAAACCATGATGAGATCCTTCTAGCTATTTACGGTCGCGACGTCGCTCGTGCTGCAAAAGTGTAGAAGGTAGCGGCGATGATCGACGTCGATACTGAAAATCGGAAGCAGGAACAGACCAAGCGTAACAAGTCGGTGATGGCCACTGGTACCAATGATCAACATCTTGTATCTACTGTTTTCACCGAGCCTACTTAAGACTTTTGAGGCCTGCATTTACTTCTTATTGCAATCACCGGGTCAAAGTTTGGTCTACAGGCAACTTTTCTTTGAACGAGCAGACGACAAAAAGCAGACAAGTTTGAAAAAACAGACGAAAGTTCGAACGATCGGGCGACCGTGTGAATTTGAAGACGCACTAAACCCGTGGGTGGTCCGGACAATTTGGCGGTTTTCTCTCGTTCATGTTGGAACAAAACAAATACATCTGGCGACCACAAAGTGTTGCCCGCACAAGCAATCGTAGTTCGACAGCGTCTGGTTTGCCCTTTTCACGGCTACTATCCACGTTCTCGGACGAACGGAGGGGGCAGAAACAGATGAAAACTGATCTTCGAACCTTTCCAGACTCTCTTGGTACAGCCCCCATCGCAGCATTTTGACGAGTAGGCAGGTTTTTTGTCTGGTTTCTTTCAAAAGAACACATGAACGCATGTCTCGCACGGCGACTTCTGCCCACCGCCCCAGACCGGAAGTGCGCTCGACGCGCCACCACCGCGGCGTGACGTAGGAGAGTTGAGTTCGTGTATAGAAATGCGGACCGGATACAAGGAGGCCAAAATCTTTTACAAGAAACACACAATCTTCTCTACAGTTCTGTCTAACAATTTGATATGAAGGTATACTTGGACGCTTGCATTATTCGTTTAGGAATCAAGCGAAACTTTGCACCGGATCATTCTACACCGGAAATGTCTCCAGCAGTGTTGTGCCCGTTACCGAAAATAATTAACGAAATAGCGATACTCGTTAGCTTGAAAAAAGCTATCGCGTTACAGAGCTCTGTTACAATTTTGTAAATGTAACGAAATACTGGTGTTGGTACTTGCCTTGACTAACGGACGTTACTTTTACGTTAGTTTGTCGTTACTTTGTGTTTCACTGTTAGTATATGACAGCTGTTAGTATATGACTGTAAAGTCTCAACCACAAACGTGTCTATAAGATTGTGGAACACTGCTTGAGAAACGGGAGTTTGATGCATGCATGAAGTCGATCTTCCTCTGCTTCCTCAAGGGTGTTGGGAGAGTGGGTTGTAGCTTCGGTCTTTCGTTTCTCTGAAATTACCGCAAACCCTGTCAGCTTCTGCGATTGGAGGGACTGGCGGAAAAGAAAACAATTAGGACTGGTGTGAAGCACCGCTGTTAATTTCTAGTTATCAGTCGTGTGGAACAACGAAAGATTAAATAAATAAACTGCATCACGAATTAGTATAGAAAAAAACTGTCTAAATAAACCGCAACCTTAAACATATATCACATAGGCATGTTGATATATATAACTTCTATGATTCATTATTCTCCTTCTGAATTATACAAGTAAACTAAACTAAGCCGTTTTCGAAGACTTTTCCGCTAGGTTGCATTAATGAGCATTGTGAGATGTAGCTGAAAAACTGCGACTAACAAAACGATCTCGAAAGAGAGGTGCGTTCTTTTGGCTAAGAAAGCTTAACGACGACATAACGGAAAAAAAGTAAGTGACATTGAAGAATAACTCTTAATGTGCTTTTTCAAATTAGAGTTCGACGTCCCGGATGTGCTCAGCAGCTTGAGTTTCGGCATACAGAGCAAAAAGTTAAACAGCAAAATGTCTGACTTCGTTTCGCTCAGTTTAAACATAGAACTTAAGGCTGAACTCCATGGGACGAATATACAGCTAAAAATCGACTAATTTTGCCAGACGGCTTTTGCTCTGCGCGTGGCATCAGCACAGTGGCTGCTACGTCACGCGCAAGGCGAGCGTGCCGTCGGGCGGCGTTCGTCAGTTATTCGTCGCATAATTCACTCCATGGAGTTCAGCCTTTAGCCCGGGCCATAATAACAAAGTTTCGGTGGTCGTTGCCATCTTGCACGAAAAGTGAGTGCGGGATGGCAGTAAAAAGGGCTTTTATAACAATGGTTCCAAAACGGCCTTGTTGGTTTGAGGCAGAAGTTGCATGACAAAGGCAACTGTACAGTACACGGACTGCTCACAAACAACATACCTCATAGCCACACCGGTTTTAGTCACAGTCCGGTTTAGGCTACAGAAGCAACGAAAATAGGACACCGCTCGCTTAAGATAACCCATAATTATAACCAAAGAAGATTATTGGTGATTATAAACAAAATATAGCACCGTCCATACTTTTGTAATTATTACATGCGTACTCGTAGTATCTTTACGTGTATATATGATTAAAAGAGGTGGCGAGCGTTTATAAGCTCTTTATCCTAAGTTTGTCTTTCGTGTCCAAAAAGCTTTTTTTTTCACGCCGGTAGCGGCAAAGTAAGGGCGAAGCAGGCGAAAGCCATCACTATTACTGCTACGAATGGGCCTCTTTAAAAGAATGGTATAGTAGCCTTCACACGCAACGAACTGCGAGAACGATAACGCGGGCGCAGCGTCCACCATAATTCGGTCGTTGGATGCCAGGGACTTGGGGGCTAACTGCGATACAAAGAAGGTGTCGTCCGTGGTGGTTACGCAGTCTTTTGTCTAATTTTTGAGGCGCTATGGGAGAAACGATGACCAGGGGATTTAGTGGGAGGCGACCTTCTGAACGGGAGTCGTTACCCGGTGAGAGACCGCACCTTTGTACAACGGAGGCAGGGATTCTAAAAGATGGTGACGTCTTTCTGGTGACCGACGCCTTTCAATCCTGCGATAACCTTAGTAAAGTTGTTGTTGTGGTGGGGAGAGGCGTCAGTTGCCGAAGATCCTCTCCCCGATCGCGGCTGGTGACTTCGATGGCGAGGCAGTGGCAGCGACGACGATTTGATGATTTAACTATACATTTATTAACAAAGAACAAAGGGCCGGCGGACGACACACGTCCGCGACCGACTTCGGGACCTCTCCCGCTCAAACTCTCCGGACCCCGCTCCTTCAGGGGCCCGCCTCCGTCCCCCAAGGGGACACATTCCTTCCGCACGGCGGCGCCGCGCGCGCTCGCGAAGGGGCCATGTGCCCCCTCCCGCGCACCGCCAGCACCCCCTCCTCTGGAAGAGGGGGCCATCTCGGCACAATGCCGGCGAGCGGCCGAAAATAAAAAGGAAAACACACACTGATCCTTACAACCTTGCCATTTGTTTTGGTTCAACGCGTGGAAACGTGAATGCTTCCAAATTTAGAGTTTATCCTTTTTGTTGCTGACAGAAAGAAAATTTATATATTTTGAAGAGAAGGACCTGACCGGCTGGAGTAGCTAGGGACGATTAGGCAGAGTCCTTGGAGCGGCGGCAGGCTGTTGCCTTCTGAGCGGATGTCTCTTTCCAGCGAGACGGCTGCTCCTTCAGGGCACGGCGGCGGTGGCCTTAGTAGCTTCGATACAAAGACTGCACCAAGGACGCTCAAGAATTCGACAAAGCGATAATCACGCGTCTTTTGGTCCCGGTTGTGTTAACGTTGAAAGTGTCTTCCGAGGGAGTTTAAAACCACCGTCGTTTATACATAGTTTTTTGGGGGTTTTTTGCAACTTTTTGTAGTGCGCAGAATAAAAATTGGTTTGCTTTCGAACCATGATGCTGCCATTTTTAATCAGAAGTAACGAGTAATGGGTAACGTAATTTGATAGAAGATACCGTAAAATAATAACGACATTACTTTACTCGCTACTCATTTGGTATTCTAACGAGTACAATAGTACGTTACTAAAAAAACACTAACGCGTTACCAGTAACGTTGTTACTTGTAACGCGTTATTTCCAACACTGTGACCCAGAAAGAAAGAAAAGAAATTGGTGTTGAATGCGAGCTTGCTCGAGTAACTTGTATCAGTTCAGAAGATATTCCCCTGTAAACGACATTCCCCACCGCCTGGGAAGAACGTAAGTGGGCGAACGAGACGCCTCTGGGTTTTGCGTCACTCCTGCATTTCAAGGGTCAGACTTACTGGTTCCGACACCAGCACGATTGACGGCTCCGCCCGGGTATATTTGATTGTTTATTGATACGGAGAAGAAGGGGAAGAGCGCGACGGCTCGCGGCCGTAGTGCGTTCTGGCTCGCGCTCTGGCGGGCAGTCAGATTTAAAAAAACCCGCTGAAAACCACCCTGTGTACGGAGTCTAAAACACGATAATCATCAAATGGGAGTGGACGTAGACGTATACTTATCCGATACAGAGTTTCGCTTGATTCCTAAACTAATAATGCCGGCGTCCAAGTATCCCTTCATATCAAATTGTTAGACAGAACTGTAGAGAAGATTGTGTGTTTCTTGAAAAAAGATTTCGGCCCCTCCCATCCGGTCCGCTTTTCTATGGGCCTCAAATAACGCGGGCGAATCTTTCCTATTGTCGCATTTCCATTTCGCCGCTTCCGCAAATTATGAATGTGGTAGGTTTGTCCAATGGCTTAGGGCTCACTTTTTGAAAGGAACCAAAAATAAAAACGGACCAGTACAAGTTGAACTATGCAAGACACTTGAAGAGAGCCTGTCGTAATGAAAATGAACTGCTCTAATGTGGTAAGTCGGGTCAGTCAGTTCATAATTTTTCATCCACTTTTGAAAGGCCCCAGAAAAACAAGAACCAAGACAAGCTGAGTGACGCGAGGCGCCTCGTATCGCTCAGATTGTCCCGGTTTTTCATGTCCTTTCCACGGTCCTCTAAACGCACAGTGTTCGGTTTCTAAAAGCTGTTTTTATTTTGGCAGGGAAATAAGACAAAAATACGTAATACTTTTTCACACCAGTGCAATGCAATATAGACATCTATTTCCAGCAATCTGCTTTCTGCCAAGCTTCCATCATGAGAGGGGATCGGTCGGCGGCTTTGCGACTGATTTGGGAGAACCGGGGGACCTCGTGATGTCGCGGTGTATGTGTGTTGACAGGGGACCGTTCGGCAACTTTGAGCTGACGCCGTCTGAGGTTATCGTTGGCTGGAATGTACTGGAGCCTGGGAAAAGGAAGAGGGAAAGGGGTAGGGCTTTTGGCAAAATAAAGAAAAAAAGAGGGGGGACAAAGGGTAGCGAGTGACATATAAGTTTCTCCTGTGAAATGAAGTTTTTAGCTGAGGAGGTGGCCGAGTTGGCTAACTAGGGTGCCTACATGTTTCCGCCGCTTCGCTGTTTAGGGTGGTGAGAACGTTTGTGAAAACCTCCTGCCGACAAACCAGTGTTGCCTACCTCGTCACCATGGAAACTTGCGCCGTTTTCGTTGACCATTTCGTTACACTCGCTGGTCGTGCGCTTGCACTACGCCACTAATCCTCGTTATGCCCGTGTCCCACTAGAGCGACATACAGAAACAAAAGACAACGACAAGCCTCAAACCAGAGTCTTTTGCGATTTCAGAGGCTTTGTAGAATAAAGGAGGCTATGCTCAAACACGAGCTTCATGCACGCGAGGCCGGCCGTACACAGGGGGAGGGTTTCGGGGTTCGAACCCCCCCCCCCCCGAAATATATTCGAGCTCCCCCCCCCTTTTACTGTCGGCTGGGGAAGGGAGGAGCGATGGGGAGCATTTCGAAATAGGCCCGCGGTGGCCTCGATTTCGCTAAAGTCACTGGATCGGGAGACCCAGTGGGGGACCCGCTGGAGTTCCAGCGAGGGGTGCACGTGTGCCTGTATATACAACGCAGCACTCCTTACTATTACTGCTAACCAGAGGCACGTAAATTCCAGCGCGCCTTCGCCCCGCCCCGAAAACCGCAACGCACCCGGCCCCCCCACTGCCGGTCTTTTCGGAACCACTCCGATAGCGCCCTCCTGTTTTCCCCTCTCATCCAAGTGCCTCGGTGTCATCCCCCTCGGCAGAAGATCCCCTGGCTCCTCGCTTCCCCATCCTCATACCACGCTCCGTTCCACCGCAAAGTGGACCGTAGCGGATGCTAGAGATCGTCGTGGCCAATCGAAGGCTGAGAGAGAATTACATGACCTTGAGCTGTCCATAGCGCACCACAGATGGTAAGGTGACACTCGGAGCTGGATTGGCTGGGATGGCTCGTAGCGCCCTCTGCGGTCCATTCTAAGGTGACACAGAGGAAATGTTCGCTCGAGCAATAAACACGTACGTTTGAGGGAAGCTCGTATAGGTTCTCTGTTAGTTAGTCGAACTTCCCAGAACACCGCGAGCGTGCGACGCCTGAGGGGCTTTGGGGGGCCTGCCGGGGGTATGGGATACGTTTCGCGCGGTGAAAAAGAGGATGGAAAGAGAATGACGAAGATTCGTTCCGAGCTGTGTCTGTAGTCGCAGGGGTTCCGAGTGTCACCGGACCCTGCGGAGGATGAGCGGGGCTGCGGTTAGGGAGCTGGGTCAAGTATGCCTGTATACATTCTTCTTATTCTCTTACCCCCGGTTCCCTCTCACCCAAGTCATGTTTACTGGGGCGGAGTTTAGGCAAATAAATAAATTTTGTCGTAAGCTGAAAGTATGCTTTGAAACAATTAACTCCCGCTGTGATGGTGCAAGTGAAACATTTCGTTGCTCACTATTGTTAATTATAGGCCGATCACATGCTTCTGTTTTTAAAAAAGTCAATACAAAAAACGGCCATTCAAGGTGGCCACCGTGTTCCAGAACCCCCCCCCCCCCCCCCGAGGGTATCTTTGGCAGGCTTGCAATCACTCCTGCTTACTTCACAAGCACCGAACGACTAAACGCCTGCCAAAGGTACCATCGCGAGCATGCTGCATGGGTTTAAGGCTTGTCGCTGTCTTTTGTTTCTGTCTGTCGCTCTAGTGGGACACGGGCATTAGGGCTAGGGAGCGCCCACCGCTCTTGTTCCCACGGCGAGGCTCCGGCGTGCGATGCCGGTCTGATGCGTTTCATTTTGTCGCGGGAACTCGAGTTTCGTTAAAAGCAACGCACACTACTGCTCGTAACTTCAAGATATGAAACACCCGAATAAAGAGAGCGACAGCCACCACGACTGCCATCCTGCTGAGCCTCCAACTCCTCTCTCGTGAACGAAAACGGAAGTGTTCTCACAGTGTTGCCGGTTTTTTGAAACTACAGAAACTCAACGTTGTTTACGTTTAGCGAAATAAGAAGTGGAAAAAATTGGCGGTGGGAGAGTATCTGGGAAAGGGTAACAAGAAATTGGCGCCACCCTAAAGCGGAGCGAAAACATGTGGGCACCGTAGGTCTAACCCGTCTCAGCTCAAGGCTGTATAAACATACAAAGCAAGCCATTTTTTTTTTCGTTTGAGACTTCGTCTGTTTTTTTAGTGTTTTCTTTTTTGTCCGTATCCCCCCCCCCCCCCAGTTTCTAGTTTACAACTATGCTCAATTTATTTCTCACGTACGTAGATCGGGCAATCAGGGAGCGACCGAATGATTCCGCGCCGGCTGCTGGCCATACAGTTTTGTAGATGACTACCTAATCATGCATGAAGAGCAGACACACAGTGAGTCTATCCTAGAGGCCTTCTTGTCGGGCCCCGCAGGCCTCGTCTTCAAAAGGGAGGACCCCTCCGACGGAACTCTCTAATTCTTAGACCTTCGTTTGGCGATCCATCCCGAGGGAATCTGCTGGGAGTTTAGGCAAAGCGACGGAAGAAGCCAGGGCCAGATTCATAAAAAACCTCTTACCTACGACAACTTAGCTACGAAGTTCGTAAACTTACGATCATCGTAAGATGAGGCGAAATCGGTATTCACAAACGCGTTCTTAAGTGAGAAGAGGAAAGTTACGACCTCGTACGGAGAAACAACGAACTTACCGGTGCTGTTGCTATGGCGACGGCGTCTTCGGCAACACGAACAACCAATCGGAGAGCTCGGCATGGTTCGAGTCGTTCGGAGCACGTGGATTTTTAATAACAAACACAGGCTAACTACTCGTTGATAGTCAGCCGCATGTATGTCCTGTCCTGTCTGTGTGCAAACGTTCAGTGTTCAAGCTGTTTCGCACAAACACAGACGGCCTTTTCATCACCGCTTGAATGCGGTTAGTGTCCGTGCATGCGATATATCGACGCTAACACGATTTAACACGCTACGACTCGATCGCTACGAAGTCAACACACCTGTCATCGTTGGTAAAAGCGCCCGTGCCAGTCGTTTGCAAAGCGACATAGATAGAAACAAATAGCCGCGGCGTTTTTCGCGGCCTCGGAAATGCAGGAGCGAGCCGACGTTAAAAAAGATACGTTTGAACTACGAGAGTGTCAAGCAAGAGCCACGCAAATACCTGTTCACACTCGGAGCGGACGCGCGCGTTTGATCGAAGTGCTGGATTCGCGCTGTTAGCCCGCGACTTGGTAAGCGCTTCGGGACCGATCCTTTACGATTGCAACTCGATACTGACGTGACACTCGGCAACGAAAGGTTGGACCGTCATCGCGTAGCTACCACGAACTGTTATAGCGATCGACAGTGACGTGCAGCCGTGTCAGAATAAAAATGGCATACTAATAACAAAGTGTACATACCGTGTTGCGAAGGTAATCCATACGGCGTTTATTTGAGCTCTATATCACACAAAACAAGGAGATAGAATCGATGAGAGTCCATTTTCGACGACAGCGTTCGTCACCGCTGCCTCGGAAAACAAGGAGATCGAGATGACGAGGAAGAGATTGACCTCTTGATCTGAAATTGAGGTCAGCGATCAAACTATTCATACGGGAAGGGTCCAACAAGGGTCGCGCGGGCATATTCCATTCAGCAAGCCAGCCGGTCGTGGGCAGACGGTCTTGGCCAAGGACCGTCGGAGAAATGCTGCGCCTGAACAGGTCGGAGCGGTCGGAGTGCTTGCTAGGCCTATTCTGCCGAGCTCGCTTGGTCGGTGCAATCGTTGCTTGTTGTTGCTTTTCCTGGTGTCTGTGGATCCAGCGTTGATGTTCGTCGTGGTCGGCTTCAAGTACTGCTTCCTGTTTTCTTGCTGCTTGAAGTCGGGACGCGCGAGAAGAGCATGTCAAAAAATAAATATCCGCTGGCCGTCGCGACCGAGCAACTGTGCGATGCTGTCTGGCCATGTTGATTTGATCGTAGAAGTGCGTAAGACAGCTTCAGAGCTGTCGTAGGATTTTGTCGTAACCTGCGCAAAAGTTACGACAATTTCGTTTCGAGAATACGGATTTTCTCTCAAATATGTCGTACGCACTTTTTTCGTCGTAAGTTCGCTTTCGAGAATCCGGCCTGTTCTGCATTTCGCTAGCGCTCACTCCAAGACCGTTAATTAAACCAGGGCTTGTCAAGTCTCTTATGACGTCAGCGCGTTCTAGATCCTGCCCCCGTTACGCGGAGAATAGTGTCCGCCTGCAGACGCGGAGTTTGAGGAAGGCCGGCTTTCCCGACGACCTGCTGGACAACTCGCTCAAGAGGCTTATTTTCGCCCTTCCTACTCCGACACCGGCACCAAGACAAGGGAAGAAAAAGCTGGCCGTCATTCCTTATACACGAACTCATCTCTGTGACGTCACGGCGCGGTGGTGGCGCGTCGGTCGCACTTCCGGTCTGGGGCTGCGGGCAGAAATACCCATGCCAGACGTGTATCCCTGCGTTGTTTTGAAAGGAACCAGACAAAAACCTGCCTTTTCGTCAAAACGCCGCGCCTGGGACTGTACAAAAAGAGTCAAGAAAGGTTTGAAGGTCACTTTTCACGTGCTCGGTTCGTCCGAGAATCTGGATATGTGCCGTGAAAAGGGGAAAGCAGACGCCGTCGGACAACGATTGCTTGGACGGGAAGCACTTTGGGTTGAATTCGCGGATACTTGTGGTCATCAGATTTATTTGTTTTGTTCCAACATGAACGCCAGAAAACCGTCAAGTTGTGCGGACCACCTGCGGACTACGTTCAGTGCGTCTTCAAGTTCAAACGGCCGCCTGATTGTTCGAACTGTCTTCTGCTCTTTCAAACGTTTCTGCTTGTCGTCTGCTCTCTTAGACGACGCCGGTCCGTAGACCAAATGTTGGCCCGGTACTTGCGATAAGAAGTAAGTGCAGGTCTCAAAAGACTTAAATTTGAAGGTTGGTAAGCAGGCTCGATGAAAACAGTAGATACAAGGAGATGTTGATCATTGTTACCAGTGACCCTCACCGACTTGTTATGCCTAATTCAGTTGGTCCGATTCTGCTTGCGATTTTCAGTATCGACGTCGACCATCTCAGCTACGGTTCACGCTTTTGCAGCCCGAGCGGCGTCGCGACTGAAAATTCCGAGCGAAATCTCATCATGCGAATCAGGCTTTAGCGTACATTCTGCGGCGTCCACGCGGAATGAATCGCCACATGTCACATTATTCACGCGAAGTTTTGCGGTGTAACGAGCCTCGGTAATTTGGCTGACGCCGCTCAAGATAGTCAGACATCGCCAGGAAGACGTAGAACCAACAATTCGAACGCGAAAAAGGGCAGGGGGACTCACACTGACGCGGACAACATCGCATTTCAATGGTGTGTTTATGGGCGACGGCGAGCTTCTTGCCCACACCCCCAACGCGCATGCGCGGCGCCGGTGGCGTCCGCTAGGGGCGCTCCGGGTGCTCCGGTTTGTTTGTAAACATGAGTTGGTGTATATCAGAAACGGAGTTTCCATCTCCATGACGGGTGAGATCCAGCCAAAAGGTTAAATAAAATTGATCGTTTTTTTCTTGAAGGCATTGGAAGGAGACAGAAATAAAGGGAGGGGGGGAGGTAGGTTTTTGGGAAGGTCGGGGATAAGTTAGTACAAAACGAGCGTGTTGGTAACAGTAATTAAACATAAGGAAGTACATAGAAGGGGGGACGAACGGATAGCGGCACAAACTTTAAGGCTTTAAGATTACTTTTATAACTTGTTACAGAAAGAATAAACAAAAAGGACGGACAAGGACGGACATCTTTCGACTTTCAACAACATGTAGTGTTTTTATTAGATGCGTGGCGTCGAGATCAGTGGACCATGAGTCTTCTTGGAAGCTTATCATTTCCACCGCAACCGCAGAAAAGCGAGTTAATCAGAGCCCCGCGCTGGAACCTCCTATCAACCTCTCCGACACCACCCTTTCGGCTACATGCTGAGGCAGTCCTCTCAAGAGGCCCCAAGTTTGCCCCCGCGTATGAGCTGTCGCGAATTGACCAGCTGGCTGCTGTCCACCAGGTCGCCTCAAAAATTCCTGAACCTGAACGACAGGATTTTCTCGCGACGGGTTCACGAGTGGTGTGCAGATACGGGAGGGCTCCACCTTCAAAACTGGACTTTTTGGAGGTGGTTGACGAGCTCAGGCGTTCAGAGCTGAAACTTCTGGAGGCTGACAAGACGGGTGTGTTCGTTGTTATGACCGCCGGGGACTTCAACAACAAACTGGATGCAGTTCTCGAAAAAAACTTTACGAAAATAATGTCCAGACCATCGGGGTCTCTCCGCACAGAGGCAAAAACCATCTGCAAGGCCAATGAGCTCACCTTTCTTCTCAACAAGGTGTCAAAACCATCAGATCAGTACATGCGGGTTTTCTTCACGGCAAAAACACACAAACAGAACACCCCTTTCAGAGGCATTGTGTCCGAGAGCGGCTGCTGGCAGAGGCAGCTGGCCCTCTTCCTTCAGAAACATTTGACAGCCGTCCCTCTCGATCAGCCTTTCCGGGTCGGATGTTCCCTCGAGATTCTGCCACATCTCCAGGAACTACACTCAGCTGGACCGGACGTCGCCATGTTTTCCCTCGATGTCAGCGACATGTATTACAGCCTCGACGTGGTGGTTCTGATGGCTTGCATTGAACGGGCTGTCACGCAATCCGGAGTGACCAAGTTCCAAAACTCAACTGGCATCACACTCGAGGCGTTCCTGCAGCTTGTCGACGTATACCTAAGATCCACCCTTGTAGAACACCAGGGAAACATCTACAGGCAGAAGTCCGGCGTTTGCATAGGGTCCTGCCTGGCCCCTGTTCTAAGCGAATTCTACATGTCAACGGTGGACCTGGCTGTGGAGAGGGAGCTCGGCGTCAAGGCGCCGGGAACCAAGGTATTCCGGTTCGTTGACGACTACCTCGTACTCCACACCCCCGGCACCCTTTCCGCTTCAATCGAGCAGGTTTTCTTAACCCACTCCCAAGGCCTCAAGTTCACCAGAGAGGACCCTTCGGACGGGGAATTGCAGTTCCTCGATCTGCGCCTGAACACCAATCCCAATGGACTCTGCTGGGGTTTCCAGCAGCGGTCCAGAAGCCCGTGCTACCGTTCGGAAGCAACCATTCAAAAACTGTGAAGTCCGGGATTGTAAGATCCCTCCTTTCCTCATCCCGTGCCAAATCTTGCCCCCACTTTTCTCAAACCAGCTTAACTGCCCAAATCTGCCGCCTCCAGAAGGCGGGCTATCCTCGCGACCTCCTTGCGACATCCTTAAAATCTTTGATCTCCGAGCCGCACCCCGACCGCGCCAGACCGCCTCGACCAAAAAAGTTCGCGGTAATCCCTTACCACCACAACACATCACATCGCCTGAGGGCAGCGGCCCGCCGGTACGATGTCGATGTGGCCTTATCATGCCGGTTCCGATTAGGTTCCATGTGCCGCCTCGTGAACGACCCCCAGCGCCGTTCACGAGCAGGGTGTGCAAAGAAACACAAAACAGGCTTCATTCCCTGCGCAACGGGTCGCGTGTACTCAATCCCCCTGTCGTGCGGCGCCGAGTACATCGGTCAAACGGGCCGCTGCGTGAATGACAGGCTGGGCGAGCACGACAGGGAAATAAAAAAGGGGACATTGAGTCCCAGCATCCCATTCTCCGCCATAGAGGCGCATGCTCTTCGTGTGAGCCCCAGTTTCACAACGCGCGGATTCTGGGCTCACATAGAGACCGCTACGGGCGCGAGATAATTGAAGCATACGCCATGCAGCAGGCATCTCAAAACATTTCGTCTCCCTCGCTTGTCCTTTCGGAGAGGGAGGCGGCTTATCTGCGCCCCCAACTGGCGGCCTTGACGCGGGCCCGGGGGCCCTTGCTCACTGACAATGCGGCGAAGCGGCGCCGCTCTGTGTCTCAAGATGACTCCCCTCTTCCCTACACCACTTCCCTCCCCACCCCCTCCTAATCTTACCGGGCTAACAACTTCCTGAGTTTCTCATGCCGACCCCCCTTCTTGTCGTACTAGGCTAACAGATCCTCGCTCTCCTGCAGCCCCAACCTTCTACCCTCCTCTCCCCCCTCCTTGTTTCACTTTTCCTTTCCCTCCCCTTTCCTTCTTTAATTTGTTTTCCTTCCTTCCCCCTTTCCCTCATGGTCCACTGATCCAACACCTCCTAGAAGACAAGGCCGTAGCGCTCTCCTCGTGACGTCGCGAAGGAAGGCCATCGGGGGCGCGCGGCGAAGCGAAGGCAACGCGCGTGGATCGACCGTCGTAACGCGCTTTTAGTCACATACACGTGTCTTGTTAGCTAAAATGAAAGCTGCACATAGCAACGGGTCTCGAAAACATTTTATTACACGGGCAAAATATTACACCGCTAAATAATCGGGATGAAATGGTACGGGGTAGGCGTATAAGAGAAAACATTGAGCCACGCAATAATTGCTGTAAAAATGCATATTTTACACAGAAATACTTCGACAAAATGGCGAGACACGCAGTGATTGGACACAGCAAAACAAATCACAGTTAAAAATCAGGTAGACATAGTCAACGCGGACACGGCTAGACAAGTGTCACTTACGATCATGTAAGCGATGTTATCGCGTGCAGTCACTGAATTCTTGCATCATACCCCGGCCACATGGCAAAAGTAATGTAATTTCGACCGAATGACATTATGGGGTCGACAAATCAGCTTGCGACGCTCATATAATCACTGAAGACCTCGATCTGATTAAGTCCCATATCATTTAATGAAAATATATTACCTTTTCCGTGTGGCAGGGGTACTAAACTTACTATTTACAGTCAACTAATTTACTTCTCCCTATGGGCTCGAGCTGCCTTAGAACAAAATATCTGATTTTGTATACAATAATACTATTACCTTAAATACAGTTAAGATTCTAGTATAAAAGCGGTAAAGGCAATAAAATAACATTAGTATAAATAAACACATAAGCACAAACAACACACTTTGTATAATCACACAAACTTGTTATTCACCTTCCAGTGAAAACTAGAATATTACCACGCATACTGTAAAACTCTTAATGTTCACGAGCCCTTAATTTTCGCGAATTGTAAAATTCGCGAAATATAAGGGCACGCGAAAATTTCGATCTTTAAGAATTTCAATGCAGGCATCTGGAATTCGCGAAATTTAGTGGCCGCGATTCTGTCCTTTGTGACCGATTCGCGAAAAATAGGGGCCGCGAAATTATAGGGTTTTACAGTATTTACAAATGTCGACGCAACCGCACACGGATAACGACGAACAAGATGCCATTCTGTCACGAAAAACAAAAACAACCCGACTGCAGCACTTTACTCGCGTCCCACATGACCAAGAAAGCCCGTAAATAAGTTGTTACTCACTTGTCGATCGTATCCATACGTCCCACAATATCCGTGGCGAAAACACTTGAACACGAACTTTAGGTCTATCGATAATCGACCAGTGTTACCGTTGGCTGGTTGCCACATATGTCACTCAAACCGTAGCAGGACTTGTTCCGCGAATCCACGTAAATGCCGTAGTATCAAGCGAACACAAAAAAACTACCCGAGACTGCGGTGACGATCAAGAAACCACAGGAAGGACCAAAAGATCCACACACACACACACACACACACGAGCAGCGAGCGGCAGCAGTGTGGGAGGCTTAACCAGCTCAACGTCGTCGGCCCATCTCTTGCTCGCGTGCGCTCCCTGCAGCGATGACTGGATTTGTTTCGGTTCCCTTTCCTTCTCAAAGTCTCAGGGTTCCTTTTTAGACGGTCAGCAGCTCACACACAACGTAAATTTACCAGAATCGGAGCCCGTACGAGGGAAGAAAACGTCGCAGCGGACCGGTTCATTCGAAAAGTGTGAGGATCTGCGGGATTGCACCGATTGCACGTAGTCCCGCGGTTACGGGGATAATCATAAATAAAAAAATTCGTACTTTCAACCTTGATAGCGCGTTGTATATTATGTTTATATTATATATATAATAAATTGTAC
This sequence comes from Ixodes ricinus, assembly GCA_037355805.1. Classification (NCBI taxonomy): domain Eukaryota; kingdom Metazoa; phylum Arthropoda; class Arachnida; order Ixodida; family Ixodidae; genus Ixodes; species Ixodes ricinus. The sequence goes on along the minus strand of JAZHYW010058926.1, from coordinate 14,756 downwards.
AATACTGCGCTTTTAAAACATATATTAATGTCAGATAAACGCTCCCGAACACCCCGCGTCGTCGCGTTTTTTTCACGTCGATGCGGTCGGTGCTATGAAATTTTCTCACGTAGTTGCGCTATGGACTTCCTTCCTCCGCCATTGTGACGTAACCACTCGGAGCGCTCTGGCCTTCTCTTCTAGGAGGTGTTGACTGATCTCGACGCCACCATCTAATAAAAACACTACATGTTGTTGAAAGTCGAAAGATGTCCGTCCTTGTCCGTCCTTTTTGTTTCTTCTCTTCTGTAACAACTTATAGACCTTTTCATTTTAGTAGTTGCCTCACCGGCGGATAGAGGGCGCTGACGCACTCGGCGCCATTAGGTTGCTTCAATTTGGTTGATTTCGGTTTGAACGTGCACGCTGTTATGTTGCTCTTTTGCGTGGTTTTTGCTTAATTTGGTGATACAATTGTTTTCCTTGTAGCACACAACCAATGAAACAGTGACATTGAGCCACTTTGAGGACTACAAGGCGTTTTTGAGCCTAAATTGCGGGCTTTTTTACGAACTCCTTTGATGTAGCTGATTATGGTCGGTTGCGAAACGTCTGTTTAATGCACAGGGAAGATTACCATCGTCTACGGTCGTGCCCGATGACACCAGTTTCCAGAAAAGACAACTAATTAAGAGACAACACGGGAATGTAAAGAAGCATATCGACAGCATGATTAGCAATGTGCTAAATCGAGCAGAACAGATGAACTCGCGAGTTTACTTTTCGCTGATTGGTTTTCGTGAGCACCCAACCTTTAGTGAACTTCGCGATCTAAAAAAGTATCTTGTAATGACACAGATAATTTATATAAACAAGTAGTATCGCCTCGGCCTCTTTTATTTTTTAATTCAGTACTCGAGGATCTTTTGACAGGCCGAGTAGGAAACTTATTACATTATCAACCCTGCTAATGTACTCATAAGCAGCATTTCGCGATATTGGCCCTAGGAAATAAATTATTCTTATATGAACATTTCCTTACTAAAGATATGATATAAGTGACTGGCCCGTCAAATTAAATCTGGCGTTTGCCTTCTGTAAAATTGGCCAAATAAAATTAAAAGGGCGCAGGAGAAATACCTCGGGAAGTTCGGCTGAATTCTAGTGCTAGGCACCACTTCACGGGCCTGTGTGAACTAAAATTTACTTCTTTGACTCAGATTCGCTTTGTAAATTTCGGCGTCGCCAGCCACCAGAAGTAAACCTCTATCCGCCATCGACAGCCCTGGACTCGGGTGATTGTTATGCAGACGGCTTTTTTTTCCCGGCGTCAAATGTTGCGGACCCCACATACTGGCAAAAATTAAAACGTACGCAAAAAAAAAAAGAAAAAAGCGTTGTTATTATTGCGCATGCGCCGAACCAAAATCACGTTTGGATTTCGAAATAGATACGTTATTTCTTTGTGCACGCGATTCTAAAACTCGCCACTGTTAAGTTGTCTGTGGCAGTTACGTGGGAAGTCTCAACCTTTGTGTTAAAATAAATTAAGTGGATTGAGCTGGGTATCTAAATATAATCAATAAATCACTTAAATGACTGTCAAAATGAGAGCGAGCATGGTATGCAATTTCTTAAATAAACTTCATAAGTAAACCGACCAATCAAATGTTTACACTGCAAAAAAAAAAAAGAATGAGAGTTTCATACGCATGTAGGTGTGATATTGTGAATAAACAAATCGCCTGAAGTTGACGTACCATTATTTCTATCCTCAGATAAAATACAAGTTAAACGTTCGTTGTCTACTTCCTCCACGAGTTTTCTCACATAATCAACATAAACTGTTTTCAATATATTATGAATACAAGTAACGATACTTTCAGGAAATACAGAGTCTCCTTGCGCTGACTTTGACGCCTTCCAATCCTAAATGCGCGATATAAATATACGCGCTTACTGAAAATCTTCCGCCACTATTAGTAAACAAACCTCAGTTGCCATAAGGACCTTTGAACCCTCGTGATATTTTAGTCGTCGAGTGGAGGTATCGGACTACAGTTTCCGAAGAAAGGCAAGAAAGCGCGGTGAAACGCGGCGAAAAACACGAATACAACGCATCCGCCTAGGCGCGGAGGGGGAGCGGAGCAGCAAGTTGAAGCAACCTAATGGCTGCCGCGTCACGTGATTCCAAGATGGCAGCGCCCATGCGAGGGAGGATGAAATGGTCTATAAAAAAACCAACGCGCTCACGTTCAACTATGAGATTACTTGGCGGCGCATTTTGGCTTACCGTGTGGGGCTTCCACATGTGTTTTCGAGGTTTCTGTTTACGTCGGCAACTGTAAAGGAGGGGGGGGGGGGGGGGGGGGGGCGGGGACGGGAAGGGGGTGGGTCATTCCATGCCAAACGTCCCAGACATTGCGCTCGACCCCTTCCGATTTCTAAAAAAAATTCATGGCCTTTTGCCCCAATGTCCGTAGCCATGCCCTGAAATATTTTTGGCGAAAAAATTTTTTGATGACGTGAGCGCGCTTTGAACTTTTAAAAACAGCGTAAAACTAGGCATCACTCAATAATTGATGAAAAATCAGCTATTTAGTGAAATACCTAGCGATATTTTTTTCTTATATTTGCACGGCTTTCGACTTACATTGTGGTTAAGCTTGTGAAGTTTTGTTTAATTTAAATATTTTTAAAAAACAAAACAAAATTGAAAATTTTAACATTTTTGTTATTTTATTAAAAAATATCTAACTGCTCCCGGGACTTAATATAACTTTTTGCCGGCTGCCCTGCCGGTATATAATCTATAAAAAAGTTTAAAACCGCTCAATAAAATATCTCGCAGTAAAAAAAAATCCTGAAGTTGCAAAAAAGTGCGTTTTGACGCATAAACAGCCGTCTATTTCACCCTGAGGTGGTCCAAGTAAAAATACAAAATATGGTGGGTTGGGAAGAACAATCGATAATCTTTTGATTCTGAAAGTTTAATCAAAGTAATTTTTGTTTAAAGCGAGAAAACAATTTTTGAAGTTGAGCTCTCGCACCACTACCCGGCGTCGCTTCTTAACGCCTCTTCGCCGCACGGCACGCCACCTGCGACGATAGCTCACACGATTAGGTCCAAAGAAAGAACGGAGTTTTCTGCCGCTTCTCCTTGTCCGTCTTTCCGGCTGCAAGGGAAGGAACGGCGGGTATCGTGTAATCATCGTAGGTGCCGCCAGCGCGTAGCAATAGCAGGCCCGTTGTGCCCTTTATACCCGAGGGCGGCTCGAAACGCGATGCGTAAACGACGGGCGGCATCAGGCGACGTGGACTTCTCCATGCCATGTCAAAGGTCCCACGGCCACCTCCGATTCCTAAAATAAAATTGATGGCTCTTCACCGTAACGTTTGTGGTGCCTCTAACATATTTGTTTGTCGAAAAACAAATTTCATGGGGTGATGGCGGTTCGAACTAGTAAAAGGGGTGGAACAACGACTCATTCAATAATTGATGAAAAGTAAGATTTTTTTTTTACGGAACACTGGAATATTTTTGCCTAAAACGCCTACGGTATTTGGACTGCTATGTAATAAGGATCATGGTCATGGAATTTGGTATGCTCGAAGCAGCTTTAAAAAAATAAGGAATATATGAGCATTTTAGCATATTTTTAGTTTTGCTACAAACTATGGGTTTGCTGCATGCGACTGTAAATACTCTTATTGACAGCCCTGTAGGTATACTGTACACAAAAAAGGTTTCAGGCCGTACAACTAAATATCTTGCAGAAAAAAAAATTGTGCAAAATTGCGCTTTGCCGTTTAAAGAGCCGTCAATTCTGCCTTGAGGTGGCCCAAAGAAAAATACGTAACATAGTGACTTCTGCAAAAGAGTTTATTTCCTTTTGTTCTTGAAAGCTTAATTAAAGTAATTTTGTTCTAAAGAGGAAAAAAACATTTTGAAGTTGAGCTTTCGCACCGCAACCTGGCGTCGTTCCTTGCGTCTCTTCTCTGCACAGCCCGCCACCGTCGAGCCCGGCAAAGCGTGCGACGGTGTCACGGTGTGCGCACGCAGGTAGAAAGCGGGACCTCGAGTTGTCGGGTACATCTTGGTGGGAAGATGTTTTTTTCTACTCTTGTTGCTTTATGGCTTTTCCTATTTTGACCGTTTTGCGCGGCTGTGTCCTCCTGTGGACTTTCCACTGTCTTTACATCAGCAAATGCTTAGCGCTGCCAGGTAAGAGCATCCACTAGTAAGCTAGCTGTTTCTTACGTACACATCGCAATCACTCCCTCTTCTCGGCGTAAGGACAGATGTAGACAGCAACACAAAAGCCCCGTGAACGGGCAATCTCATACGACGACGCGATGTGGTGTTAACGAACGGGCGCAGTTGGAGGCTCACGCCTCGTTTGTGTTTAAATCGGCTTTGAAACGGCAAATTCTTGCGTCGCTGAATAGTTCCGCTTTTCACCGCAGTATGCATGACAGCTAGATTTCGCGGCGATATTATCGCGTTTCCCTTTTAGGAGAAGTCCACGTCAACTGATGCGCCCGTATTAGGCATCGCGTTTCGAGCCGCCCTCGGGTACAAAGGACACAAGCGCTGGCGGCACCTACGATTATTACACGATACCCGCCGTTTCTTCCCTTGCAGCCGGAAAGACGGACAAGGGTAAGCGGCAGAAAACTCCGTTCTTTCTTTGGACCTAATCGCGTCAGCTATCGTCGCAGGTGGCGTGCTGTGCGGCGAAGAGGCGTTAAGAAGCGACGTGGGTTGTGGTGCGAGAGTACAACTTCAAAAATTGTTTTCTCGCTTTAAACAAAAATTACTTTGATTAAACTTTCAGAATCAAAAGATTATTGATTGTTCTTCCAAACCCACCATATTTTGTATTTTTACTTGGACCACCTCAGGGTGAAATAAACAGCTGTTTATGCGTCAAAACACACTTTTTTGCAACTTCAGGATTTTTGTTTACTGCGAAATATTTTATTGAGCGGTTTTAAACTTTTTTTATAGATCATATACCTGCAGGGCAGCCGGAAAAAAGTTATATTGAGTCCCGGCAGCAGTTAGATATTTTTTAATAAAATAACAAAAATGTTAAAATTTTCAATTATTTTTTGTTTTTTAAAAAACATTTAAGTTAAACAAAACTTCACAAGCTTAACCTCATTGTAAGCCGAAAGCCATGCAAATTTAAGAAAAAATTTGCTAGGTGTTTCATTAAAAAGCTGATTTTTCATCAATTATTGAGTGATGCCTAGTTTCACGCTGTTTTTAAAAGTTCAAACCGCGCTCACGTCATGAAAAAATTTTTTCGCCAAAAATATTTCAGGGCATGGCTACGGACATTGGGGCAATAGGCCATGAATTTTTTTTAGAAATCGGAAGGGGTCGAGCGCAATGTCTGGGACGTTTGGCATGGAATGACCCGGGTATATCTGAGTGGTGTGCTTGTTTACGATTCGGCGGTGGGGGGCAAGGAAGCGTTGCGAGGAAGTGGGGGATTAGCAGTGGTGGCAGTGGCGGGTGATAAGTCAACTGCGTGGACGTTCTTATGGACGCGGTGGCGCCTAGCGCGTGTGCCTGTATGTGTGTGCGAGGAGGGCTGCTGACGTGGACTGGACGGGAGGAAGTGGCTTGACCTTCGGGACTGTGGATGTCGGTTGGGGCACCGGGGGGGGGGGGGGGGGGGGGCTCGCCTTTTTAAACGAATGTCTGACAAATAAACCTTTAGCTGTGTTTGAGACGTTGTGTTGTGTTCGTCCCCTTCTGTGTTCCTGAGTCTCGGGTTTTATTGCCATGAATTATCACCAGCTCGCTTGTTTTTTAAGTATTATTGCAACATCAAGGAGGTTCTAAATAATAGGAGGGGGCACGTTGCAATATTTGTGAAGCCTAGTCATAAAAAGTTTAAACAATTTTGTGGCCAACGTGACCGTAGATCTCACTGGCAGGGTTGCGGAATGGGCACCCCCATCCCATTCCAATTTCATTCCGGGGAATTAGAGTTTTCGATAATTCAATTTTTTTCAACTCCTAGGAATGGGGACACTGGGCCCATTCCCACTCCTGGAATGGCTGAATCGTTCGATTCCATTCCTCTACTTCCTAAACGTAAAAATTGGCACTTGACAGCTACATTGTGTTGCCGGCATAAGCAGCATAAAGCTGACATGATTATAAAACGCATAGACAATTGCAAAAAAAAAAAGCTAAATGCCTCTAAAAGCACTGATTTTACTAAGCGGAGCGCTGGTGGCACAAAGTTTTCGTCTACATTGTACTGCAAACATCGAGAAAGCACCTTGATATGTCGATGCCTGTTTAAGAAATCGGTCTCGTGACCACTTGGCTCGCAACGAACAGAAAAACCTAAATCCACTCATTTTCATTTTTTTGCAAACTTTTTTTGCTTTTGTTTCTTAGGACACACGCGGCCAGCGTGTTTGTTTGATAAAACAATAAAAATATCCAGTTCGTACGTGGCGCAGAAATAAGCTATATTACTGTATTCTTCAAACACCCGCACCTCAACACAGTTAGTACGCTGCTGGAAGCGACTCCATGCACAGCGGCAAGAACAGATCCTCTGACAAAGTGGACAAAGTGCAACTTCTATGGCGCAGCACGAGGGACCGTATATAGACCATGTGACGAAACCTGTTTTAAAACGCATAAGTTCACGCTTGCTTTACGAACCTCGATATTTCTTATCATATTCAATTCAATTCTGTATGTGTTTTCCAGGCGATCAATAGAACGTCTGCTGGGCTCAGATATATGTTTGTTCATTGTGGTTCGTTCAGTGTGACGTTATCGGTTTATTTCCTGTCATTTGTTGATCATCTTGCTCATTATTCGGACATGAACTAATACATTTTTCTGCGTGAGTTTCTAAGGCATTTATTTGAAAGGTCATTCAAGATGCAGTCCGCGAGCTCTCAGTTGCCGGCGTTTCGCGGTGACCAAAGTGCCCGGCTTTAACGCAAATTAGATTATATGAACCGGGATACCGTAAGGACCAACACATTTGGTAAGCCTTGCAAAATTCGAATTCCAATCGAACATATATCAAACTGGGCACGCGAACACATTTTCACAAATAGTTTTATGTCTCTTTTTTTTTTCTAGAGAGAGAGAGAGCTCAACTTGGAGGTGGTGAAATAATAAAAATAGTGCAAAAACGACGGCCTCAGTAACACCTAGCACCCAGCTCTCCCTCTCAGTGGCTCTCACAGCCACGGTCGCGCCTCGTCTGGCACGGGACTGTCTTTCTGGTCCCCAGCACCGTGACCTTGTAGTCCCGCTCACGGTGCTGGATTGCCTGGGGTGACTCGTAGTGTCAGCAGCGGTCCATCGCAAGGTGAAACGAAGTATGCAGAGACTAAAGTCAAAGGAAATGAGCGGGAATCCGCTAGCTTGCTTGTAACCCTAACCCACCTGAATGTAAGGCACATATAACGCAGATCACAAGCATCGTAACAAAGATTAAAAGGCGGACTTACACGTAAAAATGCAGTATAAAACACCAAGCGTTGGACCAAAGCGCAAGAGGAGCAGAGAGAAGTGAATCTCACTTCTCGCACTTCAAAGGAATGAGCGCGGATGAACGTGGAAGGCAGCAGGGTTCGCCGCCTGCTAAATAACGCTCCTCGAACTATAAGAAAACAATAACGATCATCTTTCGGCGGCGCACTAATTTCCGCCGGCTACGGGATGGGCGCTTGCAGCGTGGTTGGATGCCGCATTCGGTCTGGCCTTTCTTCAGCGGGAGTTACCTTTCACCGGTAAGCCCTGGACGTAATGCACACATATAGTTTTACAATAGCAGGAATCGGTCAACAATTTTCTTAGATTTCCGACGGTCGCCGAACTGCGAAAGCGACGTATTTTGGCCATTGGTCGCGGCGGTGGCTGGACCCCATCAAAGTGGAGCGTGATGTGCTCCATGCACTTCCAATAGTCAATAAAACATCTCCCAACCTCGAGTCAAGTTGAGCTGGTTCAATTTGTCACGACCGCAATAAAACGTCCCAGTGAACGACCTGCATAGCGGCCACAACGAAAAGAAAAAAGCCAAACGTATTGCAGTGTGATATAACGTGAGAGCGATGAGAAGGCAGCTATCATTTGCAGCCGAGCGCGGAAATCATCGCCGTAAAAATGCGTGAGTATTGGTCCAACCTGCGGGGTCGACATAGTTATGTAATCATGTGTGTATTTAATTCATTCTTGCTTTGGCCACTGTAGCAATGAGTGGCCAGGAGATAAAAAAGAATACTCCCCGCAGATGCACGGTACATTATCCAAAAAACACACCAAGAGGTAATCATTACAGCGCTGGCGTTCCAGGTTGAATACTATCGTTTTCAGGATGGTAACGGTCTGTAGAAAACAGAATGCATTTTCTTTACAGTTGAAGGTACATAACGAAACGCAGCAGCCGTAGATTCGGTGGGTTGGGCACGGGCCAGAGTTTCTAGTTGTGATGACTGATAAATAAAACCCACCAGCACCACGCTCCCGGCTACCCGCAACAATCAACAACGTGATGGTCACGTGCAGTGGTCACGTTGGCCCGATAAGTGAGGAGGGTAAAGGCCCGTTCACACTCTTGCGACCGAGTTCGACCGAGAGAGACCAAACCGGTTTTTAAGCCTCTTGCGATCTCTTAGGACCAGCTCGGCTGCAGCGGAGCTGGTCCTAAGAGATCGCAAGAAGCTTAAAAACCGGTTTGGTCTCTCTCGGTCGAACTCGGTCGCAAGAGTGTGAACGGGCCTTAAGGAGGAAATGAAGGAAGAGGCGAGGCTATACACGAACTCATCTCTGTGACGTCACGGCGCGGTGGTGGCGCGCCGGTCGCACTTCCGGTCTGGGGCTGTGGGCAGAAGTCCCCATGCCAGGCGTGTATTCCTGCGTTGTTTTGAAAGGAATCAGACAAAAACCTGCCTTCTCGTCAAAACGCCGCGACTGGGGCCGTACCAAAAGTGTCGAGAAAGGTTTGAAGGTCAGTTTTCACGTGCTCGGTTCGTCCGAGAATCTGGATATGTGCCGTGAAAAGGGAAAAGCAGACGCCGTCGGACAACGATTGCTTGGGCGGGAAGCACTTTGGGTTGAATTCACGGATACTTGTGGTCATCAGATTTATTTGTTTTGTTCCAACATGAACGCCAGAAAACCGTCAAGTTGTGCGGACCACCAGCGGACTACGTTCAGTGCGTCTTCAAGTTCGAACGGCCGCCTGATCGTTCAAACTGTCGTCTGCTCTTTCAAACGTTTCTGCTTGTCGTCTGCTCTCTTAGACGACGCCGGCCCGTAGACCAAAAGTTGGCCCGGTCCTTGCGATAAGAAGTAAGTGCAGGCCTCAAAAGACTTAAATTTGAAGGTTGGTAAGCAGGCTCGTCGTAAACAGTAGATACAAGGAGATGTTGATTATTGTTACCAGCGGCCATCACCGACTTGTTATGCCTGATTCACTTGGTCCGATTCTGCTTGCGATTTTCAGTATCGACGTCGACCATCTCAGCTACAGTTCACGCTTTTGCAGCCCGAGCGACGTCGCGACTGAAAATTGCGAGCGAAATCTCATCAGGTGAATCAGGCTTTAGCGTACATTCTGCGGCGTCCACGCGGAATGAATCGCCGCATGTCAGATTATTCACGCGAAGTTTTGCGGTGTAACGAGCCTCGTTAATTTCGCTGACGCCGCTCATGTAGTCAGACATTGCCAGGAAGACGTAGAATCAACAATTCGAATGCGATAAAGGGCAGGGGGACTCACACTGACGCCGACAACATCGCATTTCAATGGTTTGTTTATGGGCGACGGCGAGCTTGTTGCCCACACCCCATCGCGCATGCGCGGCGCCGGTGGCGTCCGCTAGCGGGCGCTCCGGGCGCTGCGGTGTCATCAGCCGTTGCATGAGCGGACGTGTTCCGGGTTCTCCTCGAGCATCCGAAGCTAAGTGCCAGTTTTCTTCTTTTCTCTCTCTTTTTGAGAGTTGATTGGAAGTGACTACTCGGTAGCAGTGTTAGTTTGAACAGCGGCAACTGCGGTTAGTTGGGCTGCTTAAAGTTGTTCCGCAAAGTAGGCTGTTTGAATTTTGAGTGACGGTTTGTTCCCGGTCTAGACATGGGTCTAGATTTGGGTCGGCATGACAAGGGTGGGGACGAGTTGGTGCAGTGCGAGGGGTGTGGAGGTGGTGTTACCTAGAGGAGACGGGTTTCGGGAGTCTGGAGGAGGCGGCGGCGGGGGTGAGTTTCGAGTGTCGGCTTTGTGTGAAGCTTAAGCAGGTAACTGGGGAATGGGAGGGTAGAGTTCGGGAGATTGAGGCCGAGCTTAAGGCAGAAGGAGAGAAGCGGGTGGGTCTCGAGGCCCAGGTTGAGGAGCTGACTAGGCAGCTTAATCATGAGAGGGAGCAGCGGGTCGGCCTCGAGAAGCAGGCGGAAGAGATGGGGGAAGTATGGAAGGCGGGTTTTAGAGGAGCTTAAGAGGAGTGTGACAGTAGGGTAGAGCGCCTGGAAGGGGTAATTCGAGCGAGGGAGAGTAGCGAGGGAAGAAAGGAGGAAGTGTCAGTTCCAGCGGGACGAACCGCCAGTCCGCAGGCTGGGGTCACTGGTGGTCGGGAGCCCAGCCTGTTGACTGACGGGCCCGATGACGCTGGAGGCTGAGTGACCCTCGAGCTCCAATAGCGCCTTCGAGCAGCAGGCGTCGGGCAGCCAGGTGACAGGAGATAGAGTCGCAGGACAAGGGCGGCCTTAGGTACCAGGGAGATCTCAGGTGCTGGTAAGTGGGGAGCTCTGGGCGTCGCAGCCGGTTAAAGAGGGTGTGCCTGAACAGGGTGAAGCGGGAGACCAGAGGGGTAACAGAGAGAGGTCCAGTCAGGGATAGCGTGGTGGATGCTACGACCAGCAGCACGTGAGGGTGTGGGATAACCGGGGAGGAAAGAACCTAGTAATAGTTCATGGGAGGAAACTAATGATGTGCTCCAGGGTAGGAATGATTACTCGGAAAACAGCTAAACGTGGGCTAAATAGCTGAGGGACGTGTCTGAGAATGTGCCTGGTTAGCTGTGCACCATTCCAGAAGTTCGGGGAGCAGTCTGGGTAACGGAGAGAGGAGGGGTTGTGGAAATAAACAGAGTAATTAAGGGTATAGTCGGCAACCCCGGTGCGACGTAATGGAAGTAAGCAGGGAGAGTGTACGAGGCTGGCTCCCGCCCTTTGCAGATGGCATTCACTACAGTGAGGCCAGGTTACAGGGTGGGGGATAGGAGGATGGAGCGCCTTACGGTGACTGCTTTTTGGGGGGACCGGGGGCCCTGGGGACACTGAAGTAACTGAAAACCCAACAAAGTCAGGAAGGGCACCCAGGAGTTAAAGGAGAAAACGTAAAGACAGGCATAAACAGCACAATCAGACATTGGATATATTAACATGCAGGGTGGTAGAAATAGGCTAAAGAATGGGAAGAAGCTAGAGGAGACAACTAAGAAAGGAGGATTTAGTGGTGTATGGGCTCGTGGAAACACATCTCAGAGACATGGAGCAACCACCTTGCAACCCTGACTATGTGTGGCGAAGAATGTCAGCCGAATGTGGAGGAGACCGAGGAAGGTGGAGATTGGAGCATTTATTAGAAGAACATGAAACTTTCAAAGGATCAGAAGGAGTGCTAGCCGAGCATTTGTGGCTTAAAGGAAAAGTTGCTGGGGAGTCAACAGTCCTTGGATTCGTTTACTTATGGACAGGGACAGGTGCTAAAGGGAAGAGCAGAAAAATGATTGATTGCATATCAAGAGACATTAGTAGGCTTAGGGGAAGGCTCTGGAAATCATTATTGTGGGAGACATGAATGCCCATGTCCGAGGTCTGGATGGATATGCGGACCCAACTGGAAAGCTTATTACTAGAACTGAGTGGAAAGGCATGACTTGGATTTATGTAATACCAGTCAGAAGTGTGACCGGGCACATAACGTGGAGCCTGAGCAATCCTACATTCAACTATAGTTCAATGCACTCATGTCACACAAAATATATGGTAAGTTACAAGTAATGAGAATAGATGAAGAAGGTACCAAAAGTCTTGGTAGTGATCTACAAACGTATGTAAGCTGAAGATTTTGCCAGGAAAGTAAATGCTGAACCTACACAACATAATTCAAAGCACAGACTTTCTGCAGCGACAAAGAGTTGGAAATAGTTGCTGAAAATGAAACAGTTTCAGAGGGCATACCGTATACAGCTTGGACCTATGAAACTACAACTAGACTTTGTTCTGGAACTAGACAAAGTTAGAGTAACGAAAAAGGAAGCAAGGACATGAGCCAAAAAGCTGGTGGGACAAAGAAGTGAAGCAAGCATTACAAAAACGTCAGGAAGCCTCGAACACAGGTATTCCAAGCGTAGTGGGGAGTCAGAGCCGGAAATAAAAAAGAAGATGGGACACTTTTATAACATGTAAGCACAGGGGGCATCGGTTTAATCAATGCGAAAATTCAGAAAGGTGTAGAATGGATGAGTCCGGTAACAAGAAGAGATGCAAAACGCAGCCAAGGAAGTTTTAGAACCGTCTGAGACTCCCTCGGTAGAAAGCAGGCGCATGGCCCAGACAGATGTTCATACTCTCGGATCAGGGAGATCAATTCGAGGGAGATGAAGTGCGATACGTATATAGAGGGCAGTGATGGAGGAGAAATTTCAGGGAACGGTGCCAGGTAGGAAGATGCGAGAACCGAAGAAGAAGTAACAGTCCAGACTGGCGGCCGTCGCGGATTTTTGGACAAAAGAAGAATGGGAAAGAGGCGGAACAGAAGAAGTCCCTAGCGGCGCGTCAACTAGGCGCAGATGGTATCCCAGTCAAGCTGGTGAAGAAGTTTAGGTCCTAAATCTAAGGCATAAACAAAGAGTTTGGTAGCACAGACTATGGCACCTAACAAGAGAGTATTCCAGATGCACATGGGAGCCAAGTAGGATGAGTATGATACTATACGGAAAGGGAGATAAGTCTGATATTAGGAGTTGTCGATCCCATAACCGTGACCAGTTATTTACAGGTTGGTAGTGCAGGTTGCAAAAGAACCGACTGGAGGAATGGGTAGGGTGTCGAGGGCATACTGGGCGAGTTGCAGAACGGGTTTCGGAAACAAAAGAAGGTTGGAGGACAATATGTTTTCTCACCAGCACAGTGTAATACAGAATAGCGCAAAAAGAAACCATGAACCGCTCTGGCTGGCGTTTCATGAGACATCAAGGGTGCCTGTCATCAACAGAACTCAAAGGAAAATCTGTTTGGGCACATGAGTGGAGACTTAAACCTGGAATGAAGGACTAACAGCAACAATATTGAGGAACATTTACAAAGATAATAAGGTGATTATAGCATGGAAGGGAAAAGGCAGGGAGCTAGAGAGATAGGACGAGGCCTTGAGGCAGGGGTGCCGATTGTCTTGCCTATGCGTTTGTGTTGTATCCGAGAGGATTGGAGGATAGACTAGGAGAAGTGGGCTTGGATTCGACCTAACAGTACAGTACGCTAGGCACAAACTAATGCAGACTAATCCTGTACCGGGATTGAGTGTATGCGGAATGATATCGTGCTAATGTGCTAACAACAGGATAGATTTTAGGAGTGTGAGAGCATCATGGCAGGAAGGGGAGGAGTTAGGTTTAGAGTTCAGTAGTGAAAAATCAGCGAGTCATGATTTTTAACAATGATGGGGTTGAGAAGCTGAGAACACAGAATATTACAGTGGAGAGTAGCTAAATGCGTAAGTATCTAGGAGTATGGATATGTGATGGTGCAGCATATCTCAGTGAGCATGAGAATAATATAATAGAGTAAGGGCCTTACAGGCAATGCATGTGACGAAAAATAGGAAGCACTTTGCAATTATAACAGGTATGAGGGGGTAGGTGAGAGAGATTTGGAAAGGGGTCGTGGTGCCATGGTTCTTTAGAGAACGCAGTGCTATGCATGAAATCCGAAGTGCATGCAAGACTAGAAATAAAACAGCGCGGAGTAGGTAGGCTGGCTTTGGGGGCATTATTGCAAAACGCCAAACCAGGAGTGCAAGGAGACATGGGATGGGCGTCATTTGAGGGCAGGGAAGCTGCGAGCAAGATAGAATTTGAGGATCGGTTGAGGCAAATGGATGGGGAGCAATGGGCACGAAAGGTTTTCAGCTTTTTTATACATGAGGAGTATAGACACAAAGTGGAGACAGCGCACTAGGAAATTAAGAGGAAAGTTTTTAGGCTATAGTGGGGTTACGGAAGAGCAGGTCTCCGTTAAGAAGAAAGTTAAGGCCACAGAAAGAGATCGGTGGCTAGAGGGAATGCAGACAAAGAGGGCTCTGGAAAGCTATAGATTAAACAAAACAGTTATTGCCAAAGAAAGCATTTATGATAATTCTAGGGGAAGCTCATTGTTGTTTGAGGCAAGGACAGGTGTTTTGCGAACCAGAACATACAGAGCGAAGTACCAGGAAATGGATACAGTGTGCGCTGCTTGTGGAGAGGTGGACGAGATGGCTGAGCACTTGATACTCTACTGTAAAGGGCTTCACCCTATGCCTACCGAAGACAACATGAGATTTAATAAAGTCATTGGGTTTTAGAGACAGCGAAGGAAAAGTGGATTACAAGACAGTAGAGATTACCAAGCAAAGATTAAGTGAATGGTGGCAGAAAGCACGAGAAAACTAGGTATTTTCTTATTAACTGATGGCAATGGGGTTTTATAGCCTCACTTTCTGTTCAGTGCAGAGTGTATATAG
>JAZHYW010058925.1:0-35323 GCA_037355805.1 Ixodes ricinus | reverse complement strand
GCTATTTATTGTTCACGATCGCTGTGCTGGTGAGGTAGGCTCTTACCCAATAGGCGACGTGGATTCGGCTGACGCGCTGCGATTCCGCGGATGCATCGTAGTGAAAAGGCAGAGAGCTTTCGAAGGAAAGAAGGCACAAAAAGAGTCCAGTTTTCTTTTAAAAGTTCTATAGCGAAGAATTGTTCTTGGCTCCCTATTTTTGTGTTTTTGTGTTTCTTTTCACGCCTTTTACGACGATCGGTGGATGAAATTTGATTTCAGAATCGTTTCATGGTCCTTTTAAAATTGCTATACTTGGCGCCCGTGATGATACTTCGCCACCTTCGGATTGCCATATCTGTTTGAGGGTATGAAATTAGATCATAGCCAAGGAATTATATTAGAGCTTGAAGACCTACCTATTAATATATCTTAATTATATTATTATGAATTTAAATTGAGATCATGTAGTCCAACAAGAAACGCCACAATCACAAAAATAGGCAATTTAACATTAATAGTTCTTGAAGAAAAGGTATCTTTCTACCATATCACAAACTTTGACATCGTTATCAAGATATTAAAAAACACAGGGTGTAATATACAGTTCTATGCGTCAAGCGTCGCCTAAACTCTAAAATAACACTTTTGAGTGCCTGCATTGAACATATTTTGTTCTATTCCAAATATCCCCAAGGACACAGGGACAGTGCAGAGGGGAGTGTGTTACAAGTATAGATACAAAAAAGAAAAGTTTTTTTAGGAATGCAGTAGTTATATGTTAATAAGAATTACAACAATATTTACATTGCTTAAGGACACAAAAGGGGATTCTGCGATCTTCTGTTCTTTGTCATGACTGATTCACTGACACACTCCTTGGTTCTTGGCCATAACTGATTCATAACTGACACACTTTTTTGAGCCGATTTTTCCGCTGAGCGGAAAAATCGACTCAGAAAAACAGCAGAACCCATCCTTTGGGAATGATTATCTACGTTAATGCGAATAGCATCAAACGGTGCGGAGTTATGCGCGTTCGTCAGGTGGCCGGCACACTCTAGATACGCCAGCCCACTCTTGAGGCGATTCTAAATTTGTTGACACTTTCACAGCCCTGCGCACGATCTCCGCAGCCCAGCACGTGCGTTTGTGTCACTTAGAAGGCGAGCAAAGCACGCGCCATACGCACAAACACTCAAAATGGTACCGACCAGACTTTCTGGCGTCTCAGCTAGTCTCAACCAACGGTACTCTAAACGGCTGTTTATATCTTTACTATAGGACGCGCTTTACAGCGATTCCCCGTTTCTCGCCTCCGCCCTTCTTTTGATCGGTGACGTCAGAAATCAGGAAATTTAAAAGCTTTGTAGGCGACATTTCTTTAATGTTTAATAACGGCAATCGTAAAACATGTTTTTTTAGCGCAATTGCGAACGCACTACGGCCCCTCTTTTGAAATACCAAAAATCAGAGTTCGGTGTGATGTCGCTTCTTGGATTTGTATCCTCCATCAGGAAAACTTGGCGGCGTTCGAGCAGATCGGCGAGTCGGGGAAGAAGCCGGTTTTTCCCGCTCCGGCTCTCTTCTATCCCGCCTGCTCATCTCCTCCTCGCTTCGGGTGCTTCGGTGCTTTGCTTCATAGCGTGGAGTGGAGGTCCGAAGAAAGTCGAGTCGCAGGAGACCGCAAAATTTGACTCACTGCACTGGCGCGGATCGCGCGGGAACTTCAAAATCGGCATTTGGAAATTGTTTTTTTTTTTTTTAATTCACAAATACTGAATTTCCAAATTTCGAATTTTTAGGGTAATGTTCCGGAATCGTTTTCAATCGTTTCGAATAATAAAAAAAAATATGATTTTAATGTGTCAGTGCCCCTTTAAAGCTCAGCCGCAATGATGCTTGCGTGCCGCGTCCCAGCAAGGCGCGGGCCGCATGCGGCCCGCGTGGCCGTGCGTGTGGGACCCCTGGACTAGAGAAAAGCGATTTTCTCAGTCCAGCAAAAAGTTGCAGGGGTCTCAAACACGCGACTCGCGGGTCACATCCGGCCCGCAAGCATCCCATGCCTCGAGTACTACATACGCCATAAATAATAGTTTCAAATCGTCGACAAATCAATTCTGCTCAACATTTTGCTTTTCGGCCCTTTTTCGTATAAGTCAAACAGGAACGACACTACCACTACAAGGTTCCAAGCTCGAGCTTTGCTCATAGAGGCACCTCGGCTGCATGGACTCTCGCTCAGCAGCAACAACTTCCAGGAATAAAGCCATGAGCCCGGGCTTCTGGCTATTAAGAAACATGTTTAGAGTACAAGTATTTATTTTTATATATAATTCTGCTAGAAAAATTGTCAGGAAAGCTAAGAGTGCTTGCTTTATGACAAGACATTGGTTTTCATGACTGCTGAAGAGGGCAGTGGATTGTGCGAAAGGGCAACGACAGTGTAATTGCTCTCGTTCTATCGAATTCGGCCGACATGTTGGCGTTTTAATTACTTTTATCACATCAAGCGTGAGCCCAAAGTTGTCTGTGTAAATCATAGGCGTCACTCGCAAGACGGGGAGCTTACATAAAGATCAGAAAGCATTAGGTACCTTCTCTAGGAAATCTCTGGCGTGTCGCTGGGACATTCGGCTGCTTTGCCAGTCCAAAACACCGTTGCTGCTTGTCTTGTTTCAGAATATCAAAATATTGCCCCCCCCCCCCGTCGGCCCTCGAATAGGGGGCGGGGGTGCCATCTGAGTCTCACACTCAAATGAGTTCGAGACCCTTGGTCTATCGGGACCACAGCCAGCGTCCCCTAGTCGCCGGCAGTCTCGGAGACACAAGTTGCTGTTTATTATGTTTACGCTTTTTCCTTCTTGAATGCAATTTTTTTTAACTCCTGCCGGCTGGTGCAGCAATCTTATCGGCTGCGAAGCAATAATAAAATATGCGGGGCACCCCACGCCCTGAACTTTTTAAGCTGTCAGCAAAGAGACGCCCAGATTTATAGTTCCGTGTTTTGTATTTTTTATTGAAAATAATGCTTTATTTGGGAATTGGGGCGGGAGAAGGGAAAGGGGGGGGGGGATGTGTACGATCAAGTTTAAGCGGACGGCCATCTCTCAAGTGCCCCCAGTCTTGGCGCAATAACTTTTTCTTCCTGGCATCCAGCGTGGACGGCATCGGCCGTCGGTCATCTCGCGGAGTCTAGGGAGTTGGCGCGCGTCATGGGCGCCTGACTCAATCTGGCCCCGGGTGGCGTACTTGAGACGACGCCTAATGTTGACCTCCGGTTTCGAGACGATCAGTCTGGGTCGCAACTCCAAGCTGTTTCGAAAGAAAAAAGAAACTGGATTGCGTCTCAAGGTACCCAGAAGCCGCAGGCACGAGACCGGCTGCCTTGATAACGTCGAGAGCCCGAGCACTCCCGGATATCAGTGCAGAAAGCAAAAGAGAGTGAGAGAGAGAGAGGGGAAAAGTAAGCAACTTACGCAAGCGTATGCACTTTCCCAGTTTGGTATAGTGCATCGATCTTGCGGCAACCGAGTATCAACGATTCCCATCAGCACGGGTTTGATTGGGCAAGCTAACAAAGAGATAAGTGAATAGAAAAGGTTTATGTATCGGTAATGTATTTGTTTTTTATTGCAGTAAGTGCGTTTATTGTGGCAAAGAATGGAATAAAATCTGGTTGAAAGAGTTTTTTTTTTTATGAAAACAGGTCATGTATTTGGATTTGAACAAAGGACCAGCTGCATCGATGACATCAACAACGATCGTTAATGGGAAATGACTCATGTTATAACTAGAACTCCGTGTTTTCGGATAAATCCGAAAAACTCCGAAAAACACCCGCCGGTAAAATTTTGGTCAATTCGGATTTATCCGATAAACTCCGAATGTTTATGTGCCAATGCCTACCCCCCCCCCCCCGGACAAAAAGAATAAGATTTTTTTTTATTTGATTTGAACGGAGTTAATGGTCCTGGGAAAATTGCCCCATAATTATCTTTCATATCTCAGACCGTTGTCAAAGGGGTCTGGCCTCTTGTCTCGTCGACGTTGATTCAGGACAACAGGTTCGGTTCACGACAAAAGCCACTCTTTTGGTTTCCAGTTTCAGCCATGCGATTTGTGATTTAGAGAAAGGAGAAGGTATGTTTTTGTGAAAGTGAAGGCTATGCACCATAGAGATTCTATTAAATAGAGAAAGGGGACAGTTGAAACTCTCTATTACATCCTTAACCACTCCACCTCGCGCGGCCGCGGAGCTAAATTGATAGAATAGGATGGGATGACTACGAGCTTCGTAGCGACTGCCCCCAGGAGTTTATTGATTTTCAGGTATCGACGTTTATCGAAACAACACTTGTGTGCGACTTTTCTCGTGGGACAAATTAATATTGCCAATGGCAATGGCACCAATGTCAAATTCAAATGAAGAAATTTTAATCGATACAAGCGCTTTTTATTTTTATCTGGCTTGCGTTTACATCCGGTTGTTATTTACATATTTATTTTCAATAGGAAACGCTTCGAAATTAAACCCCGAATTTCGGAGAGTTGGGAATCAAACAAATATAAACTTCGATAAACTCCGAATCTTCGGCAAAAAAATAAACTCCGAAAAACACCGTCCTAATTTGCCGAAAAATAAACTCCGAAAACACGGAGCCCTAGTTATAACTTAAACAATAAATGGGTAGCATGAAAAACAATAGGCAAAACAAAATAGTTACGACCACAATAACGCGTCTTAGCAAATAACGGTTCGAACCGGGTTTAATTGCTAAGTTGAGAATATACTATCCCCCGCGTTGTTTTGCAATAGGCACTATTTCCGCCCTAAAACAAATAACTAGGTCTTTTTTTATTTCATTCATTTTTATTTTTATGTACCACAAATATGAAATAGTGTTATTTACTTTTGGCGCGACAGTAAAATAAAATCTAGATTGACATACAAAACGTCGTATTTATATGATTCAACGTTCACTTGTTTACCTCAGTCACATACGTATATTTTACCTCCTCGGAAGTGTCGTAGGTCGCCTAATATAACCACGATCGGTACAACTTTTCGTCGCAGTATTCAAAGCTGAATATTAGTTGTGCTTTTAAACTCGGAATTCATTGCAGTGAATAAAATTATAAAATGGGCACCTCGTCGCCATGTCTATCGTTAAATATCGTTTACGAAATGCGTTCCACATTATATGTGATGACGACGGAACTGAGCTAAAAACAATAATGTTTTCGAAATGCCAGGAAAGTTTTAGGACAAGCTCTTTCAGTCTACTTTTTGTAGAAACACTGAGCGGCAGTCACAACGCATGTTTTTCTAACCATGCAGAGTTTACACTCAACACCATGATGCTGGCAAAGAATCGTGTAGAAAGGAGTGATTGTCTGAATTTTCACCACGAAAATCTACTCTTTCTCATACATAGCAATTCTGTATATGAGGATATGATCAGTAGATAGAAATACAGAGCTCCGCCAAATTTTTATTCTCAAACATTAATTTTGTGGTATTAACAAACAAGAAAAAAAATACCGTGAACCATTTTGAACCGGTTACCGTTATATTTTTCCCCGGTTCAGTTCTGGTTCAGTTCCAAGATGGTGGCAACATTTCGGTTCAGTTTAGTTACGGTTCGGCTAAAAATGACTGTTCTGTTCCGGTTTTCGGTTCGGTTCGGTTCCAGTTCGATATTCTGTTTCGTTGTATTTAGGATTTGTTTTATTTCCTGATTCTAAATTTTGTAATCTAGACTTGAAATCAATGGAGAGCTACACACAAATGCCTTAAACAACTTTTTTTTCTGTTGGAGCATAGTTTCTTTGTTTTGTTTCCATCCGGGTACTTTGACCTCGAATAGACCATTTTCAAAAGTCAAAATCACCTTGTGGCAGTCCCAAAAGCTCCAATATTGCCGCTCTAATGGTGGTGATAGGTGATCGTGCTCGGCGAAATGAAGCACCCTCGATTTCGTGAATCGAAGGTGACGTAAAAGGACCCGCATATCTTCCCCTTTCTACTCTATGCTTTCGAAGACCTTCGTTGTTTTTTCTTGTGTGGAGAAGCTACGTAGCGCCGTCATTAAAGCGTTGGGTTTGGGTCAGCTAGCATAAGGGTGGGTAGACTGACTTTCGGAAAGGGTCTATTGAACACATTTCAAATCTACCAGCTCTAATAAACGCGAAAGCCTCTCTTCGGGTAGCTTACGAAAAAGTTATCATCTGTGAGACGAAATTAAGGCATGCGCATGCGCGAAAGTGTGATAAGTAAACGAACTGAGGAGAATCAACTAAACGCCGGACCTCCCCCAGGGAGGACCGAACCCAGGACCCTTAGATTGTTCCAAGGAGGAGACTTGTGAAACGATAGTTCATCTGTTTCGTTCGTCTCTCCTTATTGCGCTGCATGCTTGTACCACTTGACGAAGGACTCACTGGTCGTGCCGCGGTCGTCTTCGTAATGCCTCCCAAGGAGCAGGGAGCGGATTGAAGTGGAGATAGCAGAAGCGGCGGCGGGCAGAGCATGGCCATTCTTGTTCAATGAAACGAACATTTGATGCTTAGATGCCCGCCAGAGGGTTTGCCGCAATTTAATCAGTAGCATATGTATCCTTCGTAGGAGAATGCGCATTTCGACGTCCTTTGCAGGTAGCGAAGCATCGCGGAAACACGGGTCCGGTTTTACGTTAAAAACGGACCCGTACTTCCTCTTTTTTTTTAATTTTCCACGAAATATTAAAAAATTCGCGCAATATTTACTCTGCTAGGCGCAGTTTAGGTGGAGGTCACGGCACGCTCTAAGTCCCGCCCAATACTACTCGATTGGCTTGGCTGGTCGGCTGAACACAGTAACAAGCGTATAGTTGTGACGAAAATAATCCCTGGAGAACGGGTACAAGAGGGACAAAGGACAAACACAAATCTCCAAACACAGCCTTTGTCGCTCTTGTTCCCCTTCTCCAGAGATTATTTTCGTCATTCTTGTCCAGCTCGCTTTGCACCTTTGCGTTTAATTCCATTATACCTATAGATATGGTCCCGTGTTTTCAGGTAAATCCAAAAAACTCCGAAAACACTCCCCGGTAAAATTTTGGTCACTTTGGATTTATCCCATAAACTCCGAATTTTTATGTGCCAATGCTACTCCCCCCCCCCCCTTCAAAACAAAACGATAATAAAGAAAAACAGTAAAAGTCTTATTTCATTTACAATTTGAGTAGCGCAGAATCAATGGTCCTGGGAAAATGCCACAATAATTGTCTTTCAAATCTCGGGCCGTCGTCAAAGGAGTCTTACCGCTTGTCTTGTCAAGGTTGATTCAAAGCAACACGTCATTGTATATTCGGGTCACGACAAAAGCCACACTTTTTGGTTTCCAATTTGGGCCATGCAATTTGTGATTTAGAGAAAGGAGAGGGTATGTTTTCGTAACAGTGAAAGCTATGGACAATAGAGATTGTATAAAATAGAGAACAGGGGCAATTCAAATTTCTCTATTACATCCTTGACCACTCTACCTCGCCCGGCCGCGGGCTAGATTGATGGAATAGGATGGGATGACTACGAGCTTGCTAGAGACTACCTCCGGGAATTTATTGATTTTGAGGTTTCGACGTTTATCGAAGCAACACTTGTGTGCGACTTTTGTCGTGAGAAAAATAAATATTGCCAATCGCAATGACCCCAATGATAAATTGAACTGAACACATTTTAATTGATACAAGCGCGTTTTATCTTTTATCTGGCATATGTTTAAATCTGGTTATTATTTATGTATATATTTTTAATAGGAGACACTGCGAAATGGAACTCCGAATTTCGGCGAATTGGGAATCAAACCAAATAAACTCCGATACACTCCGAATCTTCGGCAAAAAATAAACTCCAAAAAACTCCCTCCGAACTAAAAAAAAAAGAATCAACTCCGAAAACACGTAACACTACTTATAGTGCGTCCCTATTGAGATATCTGGTTCATCTAGTCTGGCGTCTGACACCGCCTGCTAGTCCTGCGAGCAGACGCGTGGCAGCCTCCGACATCGTCTGCTATTTCCCCCCCGTCTATTGTCTTCTGCAAATCCCGTGAGACGCGGACACGAAAGCCGCGCGTCGGCGTCCATTTTCGCCTCCGTCCGTCTGCTATTCCGCCCGCGTCTAAACACTTCTGCAACGCTTGCAAGACGCGACCATGAAAGCGACGTTCTAGCGTTCCCTCATGCACGAGCCACGGTACAATACAAGGCCTGTCGGTGTCTATCGATGTGCGGTAATAAGCGACCGACGACTAAAAACAAATATAATCAAAATTAGTATACAGTTTATTCAGCTTTACAGTACAGCACACGCACTTTCACATGGCCTCCGCGAGGCAAAATAAATGAGCGACATGACGCACATTTACAACGCGACGTAAAAGTATTCGCTTTAGTATGGCCAGGTACTCTGCAGAACTTGAGAGCTACTGCATCTCGAAGCGGAATGACGGGAATATAGACAAACTTGATGCGAGCCGAACGCCCGATTGCCTCCAGTGAAATGACTCGCGAATTCCTACATGCGTAGGTTTCTTCTCGGAATTAAACCATGGTTGCAATCCCAAAGGTGGCACAATGGACCTTTTTCGAGAAGCGTTCTGCGCACGCGCGAGCGCCCGGATGCCAAGCGGCGGAAATTGGCACCTAAAATCGAGGAAATTCGGAAGGAGGCTATAGATCAGCGAGCAGCAAACGTAATTGCAGCATACATATAATTGTGTTACGCAAAAAAAGAAAGCGGACGGAAAGAGATAACTACGACGTTTAAGTGGACGCCACGGATGCCCCACTTGTGCGGCGCGTTGGGCACGATCCCGCTGCTCAGAGAACGAAGAAACTGGCAGCGTAGCTCCGGCCCCATCGATTGGTAGCGCAGGTAGGTCCCTTCCTCGGGATTTTAGTTCGTGCAGCCGTCCAGCCTGAGTTTGCTTACGTCGGTATGTGAAAAAGGTCCATTCGCAGAGCAGCGGGGCTGCTTTTACGGAAACAATCTTCTTCATTCAGCACCGACACTCGCAAAGGAACAAATCAAGCTAGATCAAAGCACATACAGGGCGCCTCAAATGGCGGCACAGGCTCTTTAAATCAACCGCGAAAATCAGTTTCTTAACCTATCGTGCTACGATTTTGCGCAGCGTTGCGCACAGGTGGTGCAATTTTCTATAAAATTTGAAAAGAGCAAACTTACCCGAGGAAAAAGTAACAAAATAAAAAGGCTTAACTCCTATGGAAACGCAGCGAAGTCACCAGTCTTCAAACAATAGGGCACCCTATTGTTTGAAGATCTGTGGCTTCGCTGCGTTTCCACAAGAGTTAAGCCTTTTCTTTCTTTTTTTTTTCTTTTTTTAGATAAGTTCGGTCTTTGAAAATTTTATAGAAAAAAATGCTCCGCCTGTGGGCAACGCTGCACACAATCGTACCGCGATAGATTAAGAAACCGATCTTTGCGGTCGATTTAAAGAGCCTGGCCGCTATTTGAGACACTTTGTTGTTTACGTAGGACGCTCGGCTTAAGGCAGTCCCGCTACGAACCCAAGCACCCGCGCAGCTCTTCCGAAGGCACGTACTTGCGACAGTTGTTTGCTCTAAACTGGGTCGGTTGGAAGAGATCTTCCTCTAAATATTTCGGTGAATGCTAAACGACTCGCACTCGTAAAAATAAATAAGCTCAACGAGCTACGTTAGTTCAGCACTTTGCAGACACCGGCAGCCATGTACAGGCTGCCCCCCCCCCCCCCCTCTTTATCTTTTCAAAAAAAAATTTAGTTTTTTTGTTTCTTTTCTAATAAACTAGACATTGCCGAACCTCATCCTCCGCCCAAAGTTGGCGCTAGAGGTCCGAACAAGATACCAAAGTTTCAGCCCGAACGGATATCATATTCATTTGTTATAAGTCATTTCTGGAAAATATCATTGGGAAAATTGGGCCCTTGTGTGCCGCTTTCAGTTTCTGGCGCCATTTTCCCATTGAAATTTTCAGAAAATTATTTATAACTTCTTAATAAAATATCGGATCGGCCTGAAACTTTAATGAAGTTTTGGTATTGCGTATACGAGCGAACGCAAGCCCTGTGCGTTTACATCAGCGCTGCGTGTTCCACACTGCGCGTGCGCGGAGCCCGAACTGCGGCCTTGGATTGGCGCACGGCGACTTCGCTCATGCACAGCGTGGAGAACGCAACGGTAACGCAAACGCACAGCGCCTGAGTTTGCTCGGATACGCAATACTAAAACTCACCATTGCCATTTCGGGGGGGGGGGGGGAAGGAAAGGAGGGCGACACTTTTTATGTTACTGTTTGAAGCAGGAGCGGGAGTGCAATCTCGGGATGTTTTTGAAAACAGTAATGAATTTATCTAGAATATTTGTTAATCAAATACTGAAATATTGTTGATATACATACTATTACGGCACAGAGAAACAATTTTACAATGAACATTTCACCAATGATGAGCCAATGAACATCTCTCCATCAGTGAGAGCCAAGAAAGGGTGCTTAGTTTTGCAGGCACCGGGTGGGGCATTGAGGAGGGCTACGGCAACCTAAATTTTGTCTATCTGCATAAATATTGCTCAACTTGCTTTTTCGTAAGCAAAGTTACAAAAAGAAAAAATGCCAGTGATGGGACAATAATGCGTGTCCTATCCAAGCTTTTAAAAAGTAACTTTGTTTTTGTTTTTGTTTGTTTCAGTGTTCCTTTAACGCGAAATCCATCCTCTTGTTTGGAACCACTAGATTAGTCCATGGCAAGATCAAATAATGCCAAATATTCATTCTTAATTCGGCTCTTGTGAGGAAACTTTCAAAATAGCCTTGTTGAACTGTTAATTCGATTTCGTCTTACCGAGTTTGAAGTTAACTGTTTATGTGTGCTTTTCAGTACCTGTTCTTGGGAAGCACAAGTCAACCAAATCGTCAGTAAGGCGAGCATGACGTTAAACTTCCTACAAGTGGTACAACAGGCACTTCGATAACCTAAAAGAAGCTGCTTATTTTAGATATGTTCGGCCAGTCCTGGAGTATGCGTAGTGTTTCGCTGGGTGGACCAATTACCAAAATATCTAAGTAGCAAAATAGAAAAAGTATAAAAATAGGGAAGCTCGTTTTTGTCTAAAAAACTACATCCGCGGTGCAAGTGCGCCGCAAATGAAGAGCAGGCAGCTAAGGTTGGCAAAACATAAAAAACTAGAAAAAAAACGAGGCGTTAAAATTTTTTTAATAACATATAGTTTGGTCAACCTGGTATAAATGAGTCATTATATCTTTCTCTTCCCACCTATGTATCCCCTAGGTTTGATTATCCAGTTAAAGTCAAATAATGCATGTTAATAAAAGATTTATTTAAGAACTGATTTTTTTTTTCAAATATTATCTTATTTTTCTTATCCTTTCTGTGATAATGTAATTTTGCGTGTCTTTCTTTTTCATTTGGGGGGGGGGGGGGATGCACATGTTGGCACTATACTTCGTCTCACGTTAGTACTGGACTATTGTTAGCCGCGCGTGCTAAAGCGCGAGCTAATTGCTTCGAATGAAGCTTCGGTGGCTGCACGAGCGCTCGTGCAGCGAGTATTCCCGTCAAGGCAGTCAAGGCTAGCCGCTCGCGCTAGCAGCGGCCTTCGCGGTTAGTCCATGCTAAGGTGAGACGAAGTAGTCATTGTTCTGTTTACATTCGCCCAATACTTTTTGCTGTAATGTTGTTGGTGTTCTTCCTTAGTTTTGTTTTTCTTCCCCTCCTATAACGCCACTGGCTCTGCAGGTATCTGAAATAAATCAATGAAAAGAAATAAAATTTGGACCCTCATGTGGGGGATCGGTGGCTATACTTCGTTTCAGCTTGGGTCCAGACGCAGCCGATGCTACAAGCGCGAGCTCCGGGCTTTCAGCGTCCCTGCCAAGCACGCGCTCGTGCAGTGCAAGCACTGTTCAGGGCCACATGCTCGCGCTTGTAGCATCGGCTGCGTCTGGACCCAAGCTGAAACGAAGTATAGTGCGTTAACGCCACGGCAGCGCAAAGCACGTGGAGCGAAAGCTCGAGCTGCACAAACTGGTGATCCTGGGCAATACATCCCCCCATTTGCCCGTTTCGGTCTGGATGAGCGTCGTACCGGCGTGCGGTCGTTTATCACTCATGACTGCGAGCTACGGCGTTAAAGGCCCCAGGCTGGCAGGCGCCCCGCACTCGCAAAATGTCTCATCAACAGCGGCGACACCAGACACTCATTGGGGCTGACGAACTTCCTGCTGTCTAAACATACACACAACAGAAGTACATTTTACCCAGGTTTCCGACACGCGCTATTTCGACCCCAATTTCAGGAACATGTTTCTTTGTTTTGTTTTTGGTAATTGGTTGCATCGCTAGACCGACAACATGTGGCGTCTGGTAAAACAATAAAATCGCTCTTTCTTTACCCATTCCAAGAACCGCTATGCGTTTTATTGGAGAGGAAAACAGGATGATGGGTTCATAGAGGGCGTTTATGGCCTCTGGCTCTCCAAAATTTACGACATCATCAAATGAAACTCTGTCAATTACTCAGAATGTCGAGTATGCGACACTTGTTAATACAACCAAGCAATTTCCGGTTTTTTTTCTTCTTTTTCTCTTAAACTTCAAAGGCCCTAGTCAAGATTACTAAAGTGGACAAAACTGCTCTCAAGAGACACTAACCCAAGTAGCAAAATTTGGTGCCTGCCGTGTCCGCACTAATACTGTCGCGTAGTGTGCAACCATTTTAGAACTTGAAGAACTCATAAAACGTTTTTGTTGATGTTTTGTTATATACTGCTTGGGGAAAAAAGTATTTATGTTCATAATATACAAGGTATTCATAAGTTGTTGTTTGTTTTGTTTGTTTTGTCTCTGCGCACTAACATGCAGTCTCAGATCAAAATTTAAAAAAAAACGAGCAGCGTTTAACCGAAACTACCTAGAATAATCAAGGCCTGCAAAAAATCCTCCCCTTCCACCATGTCACGTGACAACAGTCAGATGGCGCCAACTCAGCAATCGGACACGAGGTTCAGCCGAACACTAACGTGGCACTCGTGTTTAATCTGTGTCTTCGCTCGATCTCGATATAAGGACGTCAAACTAATTTCAGTGCATAGTCTTTGATTGCCCTAGGCGGTGTGAGTTCAACCCTCTACTGCCAGCCAGCCAGAACAACCTACCGCATGATCTCACGCCGAGTACATCCATAGCCGCCTATATACAGACAAAGCCTGGTAGATCGCCACGAGAAGCGGCCGCCGAAATGGAATAGGTGGAGCGGCAGACAACGGATGAGAGGAGAGCCACGTGACGGGCGCCCCGCTGCGGCGAGACGTCGAAACACACTTCTCCCGAGCGAACAAGTGTGTTTCGGGTCCTCGCCGCTGCAAAAGCTGTGCGCTGACGTCCAGCGTTCCCCGAGAAATGGCTCTTTGATGCTCTGTGCCACCAGATCCTCGCGCTCCGAATCTGCGACCGGGCACTCTATGCCTCCTTCGTTGAACTGACAGGCCTTGTGAGTATAGAGGAGGCTATGGTACATCATAGATGCAGAGCCACGTGCTGGAGCGGACAATACGCAACACGGCACGCTCTGTGCTCTGGACGTTGTAAGAGTTCAGTTGTTTTTCCACCCATGATCAGATCTGAGCCCCGACCCGAGTGTCTACCAATGCGTTGATTGTAGCCGAACTCGAGTCATTGTCACGCATCCGACTGCATCCGACTACTGCCACCTTGTGGTGATCACCGCTACTACGTCGACGATTTGTGCAAAGGAAAGACTGAAAGGAATGGGCCTCTTGCTGTCCTCGAATTACGCTGCAACAAAGGAACTTCTGGCTGAGTGATGGTGTGTGTACTTGTGTCATGTTTCAGTCGGATGCTCAGGTGAAACGGGTTAAATTTAAACGCAATATCGATATCATAACCCCTTTAATAGCACCACCACGAAAGCGATCTGGATTTTCGATCCAATTTGCGATCAGACACAATATTGCCCCGCCGAAGTAATTATCGAATTTCCGAAGCAGTGCATCCGAATGGCAGAAGCAAATCAAACAACATTATCAAGTAAGCATCTGGAATGTATCAGACATAGTATTCGAAAGGAAGCACTGCTGTCAGTAACGTAAAAAGGTCTGCACATGGATTAGTCATGAGGTAACGTGGACTGATTTCGAAGCAGAAAAGAATTACGTGCTTATACGTTTATATTTTTATCCTGTAAGCTATGTATTTAGTATTAGAGAGTAAAAACGCAGTGAGGTGTGGGATTAGGAGGCCCAGGGCACGCGCTATACTCAATTTGACATTAAAGGGATACTACAACAAAATTTCGGCGCTTATTTTATGGTCTATATGTGTTCAAAGGAGCAGTATCACATCGAACACACCAATATCTTGTTAAAAAAGTCACGAAAAGGAATTTTAAAACGAATTAAACGATTAGCAAAGAGCACCTGGTGGATGTCGCTAACGCCTCGTTTGTAATGCCCGTCTAGGAACCTTGACAGCTAGTGACGGTGAGTGTCTCGCCTCCGGCCACGACGAGAGAAGAGGGGAAGGAGGAACTCCCGTCTTCCCGAGAATCCCTTTTGTGTGTTCCAGAAGTAGCTATTGTCCCCCTACAAGATTATAAAAGATTAACCCGTCACTCAAAATTCGTACAAAAGCTGCCGCTTCGGTGGCTGGAACGACTAGGCCATCCCCTCGACGTCAGCCTCGCCGTAGCTTTGCTCGTCCCGAGACGACCTACGTCACGATTGCGTCGGATGTCACGTGCTCTAAGCTGGGCCTTCTCCGAGCGCTTGCTAGAGTGGGCCATTTATAACAAAACATACAGCCACCAGGCTCAAAATACAAACGTGCGATTGTCATTTACGGATATTGTGGATCATATTCAACCTATTTTTGAACACGACGGATATATTTCAAATTTCGTTGAAGTATCCCTTTAAAGGGATGCTGAACCGAAATATGAATTTCACAAAATAAGGCGCAACAGCGTTGAACGTGAAGCTACAAACTCCAAAACATCGTTCATACGCGGATATCTTAATTCGGAGGACCGTATTTTTGGACAAGATGGGCGCGATCGAGTGAGGAATGTGACGTCACAATCCTCCTGGGACACTTGAGAATGAGGGGAAGCGGCCTTACTTCTCTCTTCCTCGCTTCGGTTCACCTGCTCTGAGGGGAGGAAGCGAGAATCGTGACTTGAGATGTCTCGTCGGCCTTGTTCAATCGTGCGCTTCTTTTTTCCATAAAGTACGGCCATCCGTTCGAGATATCGCTGTACGAGTGATATTCGGGGTTTTGCAGCAGTCCCGCCGATCGCTCCGTCCTTGTTTTGTGAGCTGCGAATTTCACTTCAGCGTCCATATATGCGTACAGCAAGTCATCTGCTTCCTGCGCAGGAATTGCGCTGAAGTCAGACTGGCGCCGAGCCCTTATTGACTGATTTAAAAAAATAGTAGATAGAACTCAATGAAGCCGAGCTCTTATTCACTGACTGAAAAAATAATGGGTAGAACTCAATGCTAAATGCCTTAAGCTCTTCCGACTTTTTTTTTTTTTCTTTTTCAATCAGCCAATGAGGGTTCGGCGGTCTGACATCATCGCAATATCGGTACAAGAAGCAGACAACTTGCTCTCCGCATTAAGCCGAAAGTAACTGAAGCTACGAAAGGGCACCGCCATGGCGCTCGTGCACTCGTCGTCTTTGTGTGTTTTGCTATATCCCCGAATGAAGCAATCACGCACAAAAGAAGGTCGCAAGGTCGTGACGCAGTTATGGCGCGCGATTGGTCTAGCTGGTGATAGCAAACGAGAGACAACGAGGGCCATGACGATACACTTTCTGCGTCACCTGATTGGCTACGTCGAATCCTAGTGTTGGCTGCGGTAGGGCTTAGCGCGCGCAACGGAGTATACACGAACTCATCTCTGTGACGTCACGGCGCGGTGGTGGCGCGTCAGTCGCACTTCCGGTCTGGGGCTGTGGGCAGACGTCCCCATGCCAGACGTGTATTCCTGCGTTGTTTTGAAAGGAACACGACAAAAACCTGCCTTCTCGTCAAAACGCCGCGACTGGGGCCGTACCAAAAGTGTCGAGAAAGGTTTGAAGGTCAGTTTTCACGTGCTCGGTTCGTCCGAGAATCTGGATATGTGCCGTGAAAAGGGAAAAGCAGACGCCGTCGGACAACGATTGGCTTGGCCGGGAAGCACTTTGGGTTGAATTCACGGATACTTGTGGTCATCAGATTTATTTGTTTTGTTCCAACATGAACGGCAGAAAACCGTCAAGTTGTGCGGACCACCTGCGGACTACGTTCAGTGCGTCTTCAAGTTCAAACGGCCGCCTGATTGTTCGAACTGTCGTCTGCTCTTTCAAACGTTACTGCTTGTCGTCTGCTCTCTTAGACGACGCCGGTCCGTAGACCAAATGTTGGCCCGGTACTTGCGATAAGAAGTAAGTGCAGGCCTCAAAAGACTTAAATTTGAAGGTTGGTAAGCAGGCTCGATGTAAACAGTAGATACAAGGAGATGTTGATCATTGTTACCAATGACCACTCACCGACTTGTTATGCCTAATTCAGTTGGTCCGATTCTGCTTGCGATTTTCAGTATCGACGTCGACCATCTCAGCTACGGTTCACGCTTTACAGCCTGAGCGGCGTCGCGACTGAAAATTCCGAGCAAAATCTCATCATGCGAATCAGGTTTAGCGTACATTCTGCAGCGTCCACGCGGAACGAATCGCCACATGTCACATTATTCACGCGAAGTTTTGCGGTGTAACGAGACTCGGTAATTTCGCTGACGCCGCTCAAGGTAGTCAGACATCGCCAGGAAGACGTAGAACCAACAATGCGAACGTGAAAAGGGCAGGGGACTCACACTGACGTCGACAACATCGCATTTCAATGGTGTGTTTATGGGCGACGGCGAGGGTTCTTGCCCACACCCTATCGCGCATGCGCGGCGCCGGTGGCGTCTGCCGGGGGCGCTCCGGGCGCTCCGGTTTGTTTGTAAACATGAGTTGGTGTATAGACCTTCGCAAACGTCGCCTTCTGCGCGCTGCCATCTTTGTCTGTTGGGCTGTGGAACCACTTCTGAGCATGCGCTGTTGCTTTGCTGCTAGGAATATCGGACCGCTGCGCATGCGTCCACAGCTCAGTGACTCGGCATTTTTTCGCCCGGGTGATAAGCGATGTGAAGGTCTATATCTCGTCTTATTGCAGGACACAAATCAGTGTTGATCGCACCTGTGGCGCTGGCCCAACACAACCTAGACCAGAAGGCCTCCGCAGGCGTCATCCCAGTCAGATCAATCGAGGTGTGAGATTGGGCACGAGGCTCTGGCCAGTGTTCGGCGAAGGGGCTCGTGTCAATCAACGCGTCGAAGGTCGGGCTCGGGCCTATGGCCGAGCTAGCGCGATCCGACTCCTGACGTGTCGTAGAGATGGAGGAGACCATGCGAGGGCCCTTCAGTCTAGGTGGTGCTTGGCTGGCCCGCACCCACCCGTAGAATAACCAAAGCGTAGACTCACAGCCATCCTCTCCTCCCCGTCACTCCAACGCACTCCCCGGATGACGCCAACTCGGCAACCGGGCCCGAGCCTGACGCTCCAGCCAAATCGCAGTGCCCGGCACTGCGATTTGGCTGGAGCGTCGGGCTCGGGCCCGGTTGCCGAGTTGGCGTCATCCGAGTGCGTTGGGAGTGGACGGGGAAGGAGAGGATGGCTGTTAGCCTGCTTTGATTATTCTTACAGGTAGGTGCGGGCCAGCCAACACCACTTAGACAGAAGGCGCTCCACATGGTCTCCTCTCCTTCATGACACGTCATCAGAGTCGTGATGGCAGCTACTCCCTGGCTATTGGGACACGAGCCCCAGCCGAACACTGGCAGAGCACTCGTGCCCAATCTCACACCTCGATTGATCTCACTGGGATGACGCCTGCGGAGGCCTTCTGGTCTAGGTCGAGATGGGCCAGCGCCACAGGTGCGATCAACACTGATTTGCGTCCTGCAACAAGACGAGAGTATAGACCTTCACATCGCTTATCACCCGGGCGAAAAAATGCCGAGTCACTGAGCTGTGGACGCATGCGCAGCGTCCGATATTCCTAACAGCAAAGCAACAGCGCATGCTCAGAAGTGGTTCCACAGCCCAACAGACAAAGATGGCAGCGCGCAGAAGGCGACGTTTGGCGAAGGTCTATACACCAACTCATGTTTGCAAACAAACCGGAGCGCCCGGAGCGCCCCTAGCGGACGCCACCGGCGCCGCGCATGCGCGATGAGGGTGTGGGCAAGAAGCCTCGCCGTCGCCCATAAACACACCATTGAAATGCGATGTTGTCGGCGTCAGTGTGAGTCCCCTGCCCTTTTCGCGTTCGAATTGTTGGTTCTACGTCTTCCTGGCGATGTCTGACTACCTTGAGCGGCGTCAGCGAAATTACCGAGGCTCGTTACACCGCAAAACTTCGCGTGAATAATGTGACATGTGGCGATTCATTCCGCGTGGACGCCGCAGAATGTACGCTAAAGCCTGATTCGCATGATGAGATTTCGCTCGGAATTTTCAGTCGCGACGCCGCTCGGGCTGCAAAAGCGTGAACCGTAGCTGAGATGGTCGACGTCGATACTGAAAATCGCAAGCAGAATCGGACCAACTGAATTAGGCATAACAAGTCGGTGATGGTCACTGGTAACAATGATCAACATCTCCTTGTATCTACTGTTTACATCGAGCCTGCTTACCAACCTTCAAATTTAAGTCTTTGAGGCCTGCACTTACTTCTTATCGCAAGTACCGGGCCAACATTTGGTCTACGGACCGGCGTCGTCTAAGAGAGCAGACGACAAGCAGAAACGTTTGAAAGAGCAGACGACAGTTCGAACAATCAGGCGGCCGTTTGAACTTGAAGACGCACTGAACGTAGTCCGCAGGTGGTCCGCACAACTTGACGGTTTTCTGCGCGTTCATGTTGGAACAAAACAAATAAATCTGATGACCACAAGTATCCGTGAATTCAACCCAAAGTGCTTCCCGCCCAAGCAATCGTTGTCCGACGGCGTCTGCTTTTCCCTTTTCACGGCACATATCCAGATTCTCGGACGAACCGAGCACGTGAAAACTGACCTTCAAACCTTTCTCGACACTTTTGGTACGGCCCCAGTCGCGGCGTTTTGACGAGAAGGCAGGTTTTTGTCGTGGTTCCTTTCAAAACAACGCAGGAATACACGTCTGGCATGGGGACGTCTGCCCACAGCCCCAGACCGGAAGTGCGACTGACGCGCCACCACCGCGCCGTGACGTCACAGAGATGAGTTCGTGTATACTCCGTTGCGCGCGCTAAGCCCTACCGCAGCCAACACTATGGGATTCGACGTAGCCAATCAGGTGACGCAGAAAGTGTATCGTCATGGCCCTCGTTGTCTCTCGTTTGCTATCACCAGCTAGACCAATCGCGCGCCATAACTGCGTCACGACCTTGCGACCTTCTCTTTGTGCGTGATTGCTTCATTCGGGGATATAGCAAAACACACAAAGACGACGAGTGCACGAGCGCCATGGCGGTGCCCTTTCGTAGCTTCAGTTACTTTCGGCTTAATGCGGAGAGCAAGTTGTTCTGCTTCTTGTACCGATATTGCGATGATGTCAGACCGCCGAACCCTCATTGGCTGATTGAAAAAGAAAAAAAAAGTCGGAAGAGCTTAAGGCATTTAGCATTGAGTTCTACCCATTATTTTTTTCAGTCAGTGAATAAGAGCTCGGCTTCATTGAGTTCTATCTACTATTTTTTTAAATCAGTCAATAAGGGCTCGGCGCCAGTCTGACTTCAGCGCAATTCCTGCGCAGGAAGCAGATGACTTGCTGTACGCATATATGGACGCTGAAGTGAAATTCGCAGCTCACAAAACAAGGACGGAGCGATCGGCGGGACTGCTGCAAAACCCCGAATATCACTCGTACAGCGATATCTCGAACGGATGGCCGTACTTTATGGAAAAAAGAAGCGCACGATTGAACAAGGCCGACGAGACATCTCAAGTCACGATTCTCGCTTCCTCCCCTCGAGCAGGTGAACCGAAGCGAGGAAGAGAGAAGTAAGGCCGCTTCCCCTCATTCTCAAGTGTCCCAGGAGGATTGTGACGTCACATTCCTCACTCGATCGCGCCCATCTTGTCCAAAAATACGGTCCCCGAATTAAGATATCCGCGTATGAACGATGTTTTGGAGTTTGTAGCTTCACGTTCAACGCTGTTGCGCCTTATTTTGTGAAATTCATATTTCGGTTCAGCATCCCTTTAAAGGGATACTTCAACGAAATTTGAAATATATCCGTCGTGTTCAAAAATAGGTTGAATATGATCCACAATATCCGTAAATGACAATCGCACGTTTGTATTTTGAGCCTGGTGGCTGTATGTTTCGTTATAAACGGCCCACTCTAGCAAGCGCTCGGAGAAGGCCCAGCTTAGAGCACGTGACATCCGACGCAATCGTGACGTAGGTCGTCTCGGGACGAGCAAAGCTACGGCGAGGCTGACGTCGAGGGGATGGCCTAGTCGTTCCAGCCACCGAAGCGGCTGCTTGTGTACGAATCTTGAGTGACGGGTTAATCTTTTATAATCTTGTAGGGGACAATAGCTACTTCTGGAACACACAAAGAGATTCTCGGGAAGAGGGGAGTTCCTCCTTCCCCTCTTCTCTCGTCGTGGCCGGAGGCGAGACACTCACCGTCACTAGCTGTCAAGGTTCCTAGACGGGCATTACAAACGAGGCGTTAGCGACATCCACCAGGTGCTCTTTGCTAATCGTTTAATTCGTTTTAAAATTCCTTTTCGTGACTTTTTTAACAAGATATTGGTGTGTTCTATGTGATACTGCTCCTTTGTACACATATAGACCATAAAATAAGCGCCGACATTTTGTTGTAGTATCCCTTTAATGTCAAATTGAGTATAGCGCGTGCCCTGGGCCTCCTAATCCCACACCTCACTGCGTTTTTACCCTCTAATACTAAATACATATTACGGCTAAAAATATAAACGTATAAACACGTAATTCTTTTTCTGCTTCGAAACAGTCCACGTTACCTCATGACTAATCCATGTGTAGACCTTTTTACGTTACTGACAGCAGTGCTTCCTTTCGAAACTATGTCTATACATTTGCAGATGCTTACTTCATAATGTTGTTTGATTTGCTTCTGCCATTCGGATGCACTGCTTCGGAAATTCGATAATTACTTCGGCGGGGCAATATTGTGTCTGATCGCAAATTGGATCGAAAATCCAGATCGCTTTCGTGGTGGTGCTATTAAAGGGGTTAGTGATTCGATATTGCGTTTAAATTTAACCTGTTTCACCTGGAGCATCCGACTGAAACATGACACAAGTACACACACCATCACTCAGCCAGAAGTTCCTTTGTTGCAGCGTAATTCGAGGACAGAAGAGGCCCATTCCTTTCAGTCTTTCCTTTACAAAAATCGTCGACGTAGTAGCGGTGATCACCACAGGGTGGCAGTAGTCGGATGCAGTCGGATGCGTGACAAGTCGACTCGAGTTCGGCTACAATCAACGCATTGGTAGACACTCGGGTCGGGGCTTAGATCTAATCACTGCGGTGGAAAAAATAACTGAACTCTTACAACGTCCAGAGCACAGAGCGTGCCGTGTTGCGTATTGTCCGCTCCAGCACGTGGCTCTGCATCTATGATAAGCCATAGCCTCTCTATACTCACAAGGCCTGTCAGTTCAACGAAGGAGGCATAGAATGCCCGGTCGCAGATTCGAGCGCGAGGATCTGGTGGCACAGAGCATCGAAGAGCCATTTCTCGGGGAAGCTGGACGTCAGCGCACAGCTTTTGCAGCGGCGAGGACCCGAAACACACTTGTTCGCTCGGGAGAAGTGTGTTTCGACGTCTCGCCGCAGCGGGGCGCCGTGACGTGGCTCTCCTCTCATCAGTTGTCTGCCGCTCCACCTATTCCATTTTGGCGTCCGCTTCTCGTGGCGATCTACCAGGCTTTGTCTGTATATAGGCGGCTGCGGATGTACTCGGCGTGAGATCATGCGGTAGGTTGTTCTGGCTGGCTGGCAGTAGAGGGTTGAACTCACACCGCCTAGGGCAATCAAAGACTATGCACTGAAATTAGTTTGACGTCCTTATATCGAGATCGAGCGAAGACACAGATTAAACACAAGTGCTGTGTCAGTGTTCGGCTGGACCTCGTGTCCGATTGCTGAGTTGGCGCTTCATCTGACTGTTGTCACGTGACATGGTGGAAGGGGAGGATTTTTTGCAGGCCTTGATTATTCTAGGTAGTTTCGGTTAAACGCTGCTCGTTTTTTTTAAATTTTGATCTGCGACTGCATGTTAGTGCGCAGAGAGCAAAAAACAAACAAAAAACAAACAACAACTTATGAATACCTTGTATATTATGAACATAAATACTTTTTTCCCCAAGCAGTATATAACAAAACATCAACAAAAACGTTTTATGAGTTCTTCAAGTTCTAAAATGGTTGCACACTACGCGACAGTATTAGTGCGGACACGGCAGGCACCAAATTTTGCTACTTGGGTTAGTGTCTCTTGAGAGCAGTTTTGTCCACTTTAGTAATCTTGACTAGGGCCTTTGAAGTTTAAGAGAAAAGAAGAAAAAAAAACCGGAAATTGCTTGGTTGTATTAACAGTGTCGCATACTCGACATTCTAAGTAATTGACAGAGTTTCATTTGATGATGTCGTAAATTTTGGAGAGCCAGAGGCCATAAACGCCCTCTATGAACCCATCATCCTGTTTTCCTCTCCAATAAAACGCATAGCGGTTCTTGGAATGGGTAAAGAAAGAGCGATTTTATTGTTTTACCAGACGCCACATGTTGTCGGTCTAGCGATGCAACCAATTACCAAAAACAAAACAAAGAAACATGTTCCTGAAATTGGGGTCGAAATAGCGCGTGTCGGAAACCTGGGTAAAATGTACTTTTGTTGTGTGTATGTTTAGACAGCAGGAAGTTCGTCAGCCCCAATGAGTGTCTGGTGTCGCCGCTGTTGATGAGACATTTTGCGAGTGCGGGGCGCCTGCCAGCCTGGGGGCCTTTAACGCCGTAGCTCGCAGTCATGAGTGATAAACGACCGCACGCCGGTACGACGCTCATCCAGACCGAAACGGGCAAATGGGGGGATGTATTGCCCAGGATCACCAGTTTGTGCAGCTCGAGCTTTCGCTCCACGTGCTTTGCGCTGCCGTGGCGTTAACGCACTATACTTCGTTTCAGCTTGGGTCCAGACGCAGCCGATGCTACAAGCGCGAGCATGTGGCCCTGAACAGTGCTTGCACTGCACGAGCGCGCGTGCTTGGCAGGGACGCTGAAAGCCCGGAGCTCGCGCTTGTAGCATCGGCTGCGTCTGGACCCAAGCTGAAACGAAGTATAGCCACCGATCCCCCACATGAGGGTCCAAATTTTATTTCTTTTCATTGATTTATTTCAGATACCTGCAGAGCCAGTGGCGTTATAGGAGGGGAAGAAAAACAAAACTAAGGAAGAACACCAACAACATTACAGCAAAAAGTATTGGGCGAATGTAAACAGAACAATGACTACTTCGTCTCACCTTAGCATGGACTAACCGCGAAGGCTGTGCTAGCGCGAGCGGCTAGCCTTGACTGCCTTGACGGGAACACTCGCTGCACGAGCGCTCGTGCAGCCACCGAAGCTTCATTCGAAGCAATTAGCTCGCGCTTTTAGCACGCGCGGCTAACAATAGTCCGTACTAACGTGAGACGAAGTATACGTGCCAACATGTGCATCCCCCCCCCCCCCCAAATGAAAAAGAAAGACACGCAAATTACATTATCACAGAAAGGATAAGAAAAATAAGGATAATATTTGAAAAAAAAAATCAGTTCTTAAATAAATCTTTTATTAACATGCATTATTTGACTTTAACCGGATAATCAAACCTAGGGGATACATAGGTGGGAAGAGAAAGATATAATGACTCATTTATACCAGGTTGACCAAACTATATGTTATTAAAAAAATTTTAACGCCTCGTTTTTTTTCTAGTTTTTATGTTTTGCCAACCTTAGCTGCCTGCTCTTCATTTGCGGCGCACTTGCACCGCGGATGTAGTTTTTTAGACAAAAACGAGCTTCCCTATTTTTATACTTTTTCTATTTTGCTACTTAGATATTTTGGTAATTGGTCCACCCAGCGAAACACACGCATACTCCAGGACTGGCCGAACATATCTAAAATAAGCAGCTTCTTTTAGGTTTCGAGGTGCCTGTTTTAAATTACTCTGTAGGAAGTTTAACGTCATGCTCGCCTTACTGACGATTTGGTTGACTTGTGCTTCCCAAGAACAGGTACTGAAATAGCTAATACACATAAACAGTTAACTTCAAACTCGGTAAGACGAAATCGAATTAACAGTTCAACAAGGCTATTTTGAAAGTTTCCTCACAAGAGCCGAATTAAGAATGAATATTTGGCATTATTTGATCTTGCCATGGACTAACGTTAGTGGTTCCAAACAAGAGGATGGATTTCGCGTTAAAGGAACACTGAAACAAACAAAAACAAAAACAAAGTTACTTTTTAAAAGCTTGGATAGGACACGCATTATTGTCCCATCCTGGCATTTTTTCTTTTTGTAACTTTTGCTTACGAAAAACAAGTTGAGCAATATTTATGCAGATAGACAAAATTTAGGTTGCCGTAGCCCTCCTCAATGCCCCACCCGGTGCTTGCAAAACTAAGCACCCTTTCTTGGCTCGCATTGGATGGAGATGTTCATTGGCTCTCATTGGTGAAATGTTCATTGTAAAATTGTTTCTCCGTGCCGTAATAGTATGTATATCAACAATATTTCAATATTTGATTAACAAATATTCTAGATAAATTCATTACTGTTTTCAAAAACATCCCGAGATTGCACTCCGCTCCTGCTTCAAACAGTAACATAAAAAGTGTCGCCCTCC
Source organism: Ixodes ricinus (assembly GCA_037355805.1). Lineage (NCBI taxonomy): Eukaryota > Metazoa > Arthropoda > Arachnida > Ixodida > Ixodidae > Ixodes > Ixodes ricinus. Next base: position 10,293 of record JAZHYW010058925.1, on the reverse strand, counting down.
TTTTCCTCCCCCCCCCCCCCCCCCCGAAATGGCAATGGTGAGTTTTAGTATTGCGTATCCGAGCAAACTCAGGCGCTGTGCGTTTGCGTTACCGTTGCGTTCTCCACGCTGTGCATGAGCGAAGTCGCCGTGCGCCAATCCAAGGCCGCAGTTCGGGCCCGCGCACGCGCAGTGTGGAACACGCAGCGCTGATGTAAACGCACAGGGCTTGCGTTCGCTCGTATACGCAATACCAAAACTTCATTAAAGTTTCAGGCCGATCCGATATTTTATTAAGAAGTTATAATAATTTTCTGAAAATTTCAATGGGAAAATGGCGCCAGAAACTGAAAGCGGCACACAAGGGCCCAATTTTCCCAATGATATTTTCCAGAAATGACTTATAACAAATGAATATGATATCCGTTCGGGCTGAAACTTTGGTATCTTGTTCGGACCTCTAGCGCCAACTTTGGGCGGAGGATGAGGTTCGGCAATGTCTAGTTTATTAGAAAAGAAACAAAAAAACTAAATTTTTTTTTTGAAAAGATAAAGAGGGGGGGGGGGGGGGGCAGCCTCGTACATGGCTGCCGGTGTCTGCAAAGTGCTGAACTAACGTAGCTCGTTGAGCTTATTTATTTTTACGAGTGCGAGTCGTTTAGCATTCACCGAAATATTTAGAGGAAGATCTCTTCCAACCGACCCAGTTTAGAGCAAACAACTGTCGCAAGTACGTGCCTTCGGAAGAGCTGCGCGGGTGCTTGGGTTCGTAGCGGGACCGCCTTGCCGAGCGTCCTACGTAAACAACAAAGTGTCTCAAATAGTGGCCAGGCTCTTTAAATCGACCGCAAAGATCGGTTTCTTAATCTATCGCGGCACATTAGTGTGAAGCGTTGCCCACAGGTGGAGCATTTTTTTCTATAAAATTTTCAAAGACCGAACTTATCTAAAAAAAGAAAAAAAAAAGAAAGAAAAGGCTTAACTCTTGTGGAAACGCAGCGAAGCCACAGATCTTCAAACAATAGGGTGCCCTATTGTTTGAAGACTGGTGACTTCGCTGCGTTTCCATAGGAGTTAAGCCTTTTTATTTTGTTACTTTTTCCTCGGGTAAGTTTGCTCTTTTCAAATTTTATAGAAAATTGCACCACCTGTGCGCAACGCTGCGCAAAATCGTAGCACGATAGGTTAAGAAACTGATTTTCGCGGTTGATTTAAAGAGCCTTGCCGCCATTTGAGGCGCCCTGTATGTGCTTTGATCTAGCTTGATTTGTTCCTTTGCGAGTGTCGGTGCTGAATGAAGAAGATTGTTTCCGTAAAAGCAGCCCCGCTGCTCTGCGAATGGACCTTTTTCATACCGACGGCACCAGGTGGCGGCTGCACGAACTAAAATCGAGGAAGGGACCTACCTGCGCTACCAATCGATGGTGGGAGCTACGCTACCAGTTTCGTTCTCTGAGCAGCGGGACGAGCCCAACGCGCCGCACAAGTGGGGCATCCGTGGCGTCCACTTAAACGTCGGTATCTTTCCGTCCGCTTTCTTTTTTGCGTAACACAATTATATGTATGCGCAATTACGTTTGCTGCTCGCTGATCTATAGCCTCCTTCCGAATTTCCCGATTTTAGGTGCCAATTTCCGCCGCTTGGCATCGGCGCTCGCGCGTGCGCAGAACGCTTCTCGAAAAAGGTCCATTGTGCCACCTTTGGGATTGCAACCATGGCTTAATTCCGAGAAGAAACCTACGCATGTAGGAATTCGCGAGTCATTTCACTGGAGGCAATCGGGCGTTCGGCTCGCATCAAGTTTGTCTATATTCCCGTCATTCCGCTTCGAGATGCAAGTAGCTCTCGTTCTGCAGAGTACGGCCATACTAAAGCGGATACTTTTACGTCGCGTTGTAAATGTGCGTCATGTCGCTCATTTATTTTGCCTGCGGAGGCCATGTGAAAGTGCGTGTGCTGTACTGTAAAGCTGAATAAACTGTAGTACTAATTTTGATTATATTTGTTTTTAGTCGTCGGTCGCTTATTACCGCACATCGATAGACACCGACAGGCCTTGTATTGTACCGTGGCTCGTGCATGAGGGGAACGCTAGAATGTCGCTTTCATGGTCGCGTCTTGCAAGCGTTGCAGAAGTGTTTTAGACGCGGGCGGAATAGCAGACGGACGGAGGCGAAAATGGACGCCGACGCGCGGCTTTCGTGTCCGCGTCTCACGGGATTTGCAGAAGACAATAGACGGGGGGGAAATAGCAGACGATGTCGGAGGCTGCCACGCGTCTGCTCGCAGGACTAGCAGGCGGTGTCAGACGCCAGACTAGATGAACCAGATATCTCAATAGGGACGCACTATAAGTAGTGCTGCGTGTTTTCGGAGTTGATTCTTTTTTTTTTTTTAGTTCGGAGGGAGTTTTTTGGAGTTTATTTTTTGCCGAAGATTCGGAGTGTATCGGAGTTTATTTGGTTTGATTCCCAATTCGCCGAAATTCGAGTTCCATTTCGCAGTGTCTCCTATTAAAAATATATACATAAATAATAACCAGATTTAAACATATGCCAGATAAAAGATAAAACGCGCTTGTATCAATTAAAATGTGTTCAGTTCAATTTATCATTGGGGTCATTGCGATTGGCAATATTTATTTTTCTCACGACAAAAGTCGCACACAAGTGTTGCTTCGATAAACGTCGAAACCTCAAAATCAATAAATTCCCGGAGGTAGTCTCTAGCAAGCTCGTAGTCATCCCATCCTATTCCATCAATCTAGCCCGCGGCCGGGCGAGGTAGAGTGGTCAAGGATGTAATAGAGAAATTTGAATTGCCCCTGTTCTCTATTTTATACAATCTCTATTGTCCATAGCTTTCACTGTTACGAAAACATACCCTCTCCTTTCTCTAAATCACAAATTGCATGGCCCAAATTGGAAACCAAAAAGTGTGGCTTTTGTCGTGACCCGAATATACAATGACGTGTTGCTTTCAATCAACCTTGACAAGACAAGCGGTAAGACTCCTTTGACGACGGCCCGAGATTTGAAAGACAATTATTGTGGCATTTTCCCAGGACCATTGATTCTGCGCTACTCAAATTGTAAATGAAATAAGACTTTTACTGTTTTTCTTTATTATCGTTTTGTTTTGAAGGGGGGAGGGCATTGGCACATAAAAATTCGGAGTTTATGGGATAAATCCAAAGTGACCAAAATTTTACCGGGGGGTGTTTTTCGGAGTTTTTTGGATTTACCTGAAAACACGGGACCATATCTATAGGTATAATGGAATTAAACGCAAAGGTAGCAAGCGAGCTGGACAAGAATGACGAAAATAATCTCTGGAGAAGGGGAACAAGAGCGACAAAGGCTGTGTTTGGAGATTTGTGTTTGTCCTTTGTCCCTCTTGTACCCGTTCTCCAGGGATTATTTTCGTCACAACTATACGCTTGTTACTGTGTTCAGCCGACCAGCCAAGCCAATCGAGTAGTATTGGGCGGGACTTAGAGCGTGCCGTGACCTCCACCTAAACTGCGCCTAGCAGAGTAAATATTGCGCGAATTTTTTAATATTTCGTGGAAAATTAAAAAAAAAGAGGAAGTACGGGTCCGTTTTTAACGTAAAACCGGACCCGTGTTTCCGCGATGCTTCGCTACCTGCAAAGGACGTCGAAATGCGCATTCTCCTACGAAGGATACATATGCTACTGATTAAATTGCGGCAAACCCTCTGGCGGGCATCTAAGCATCAAATGTTCGTTTCATTGAACAAGAATGGCCATGCTCTGCCCGCCGCCGCTTCTGCTATCTCCACTTCAATCCGCTCCCTGCTCCTTGGGAGGCATTACGAAGACGACCGCGGCACGACCAGTGAGTCCTTCGTCAAGTGGTACAAGCATGCAGCGCAATAAGGAGAGACGAACGAAACAGATGAACTATCGTTTCACAAGTCTCCTCCTTGGAACAATCTAAGGGGTCCTGGGTTCGGTCCTCCCTGGGGGAGGTCCGGCGTTTAGTTGATTCTCCTCAGTTCGTTTACTTATCACACTTTCGCGCATGCGCATGCCTTAATTTCGTCTCACAGATGATAACTTTTTCGTAAGCTACCCGAAGAGAGGCTTTCGCGTTTATTAGAGCTGGTAGATTTGAAATGTGTTCAATAGACCCTTTCCGAAAGTCAGTCTACCCACCCTTATGCTAGCTGACCCAAACCCAACGCTTTAATGACGGCGCTACGTAGCTTCTCCACACAAGAAAAAACAACGAAGGTCTTCGAAAGCATAGAGTAGAAAGGGGAAGATATGCGGGTCCTTTTACGTCACCTTCGATTCACGAAATCGAGGGTGCTTCATTTCGCCGAGCACGATCACCTATCACCACCATTAGAGCGGCAATATTGGAGCTTTTGGGACTGCCACAAGGTGATTTTGACTTTTGAAAATGGTCTATTCGAGGTCAAAGTACCCGGATGGAAACAAAACAAAGAAACTATGCTCCAACAGAAAAAAAAGTTGTTTAAGGCATTTGTGTGTAGCTCTCCATTGATTTCAAGTCTAGATTACAAAATTTAGAATCAGGAAATAAAACAAATCCTAAATACAACGAAACAGAATATCGAACTGGAACCGAACCGAACCGAAAACCGGAACAGAACAGTCATTTTTAGCCGAACCGTAACTAAACTGAACCGAAATGTTGCCACCATCTTGGAACTGAACCAGAACTGAACCGGGGAAAAATATAACGGTAACCGGTTCAAAATGGTTCACGGTATTTTTTTTCTTGTTTGTTAATACCACAAAATTAATGTTTGAGAATAAAAATTTGGCGGAGCTCTGTATTTCTATCTACTGATCATATCCTCATATACAGAATTGCTATGTATGAGAAAGAGTAGATTTTCGTGGTGAAAATTCAGACAATCACTCCTTTCTACACGATTCTTTGCCAGCATCATGGTGTTGAGTGTAAACTCTGCATGGTTAGAAAAACATGCGTTGTGACTGCCGCTCAGTGTTTCTACAAAAAGTAGACTGAAAGAGCTTGTCCTAAAACTTTCCTGGCATTTCGAAAACATTATTGTTTTTAGCTCAGTTCCGTCGTCATCACATATAATGTGGAACGCATTTCGTAAACGATATTTAACGATAGACATGGCGACGAGGTGCCCATTTTATAATTTTATTCACTGCAATGAATTCCGAGTTTAAAAGCACAACTAATATTCAGCTTTGAATACTGCGACGAAAAGTTGTACCGATCGTGGTTATATTAGGCGACCTACGACACTTCCGAGGAGGTAAAATATACGTATGTGACTGAGGTAAACAAGTGAACGTTGAATCATATAAATACGACGTTTTGTATGTCAATCTAGATTTTATTTTACTGTCGCGCCAAAAGTAAATAACACTATTTCATATTTGTGGTACATAAAAATAAAAATGAATGAAATAAAAAAAGACCTAGTTATTTGTTTTAGGGCGGAAATAGTGCCTATTGCAAAACAACGCGGGGGATAGTATATTCTCAACTTAGCAATTAAACCCGGTTCGAACCGTTATTTGCTAAGACGCGTTATTGTGGTCGTAACTATTTTGTTTTGCCTATTGTTTTTCATGCTACCCATTTATTGTTTAAGTTATAACTAGGGCTCCGTGTTTTCGGAGTTTATTTTTCGGCAAATTCGGAGGGTGTTTTTCGGAGTTTATTTTTTTGCCGAAGATTCGGAGTTTATCGGAGTTTATATTTGTTTGATTCCCAATTCTCCGAAATTCGGAGTTTAATTTCGCAGTGTTTCCTATTGAAAATAAATATGTAAATAATAACCGGATGTAAACGTATGCCAGATAAAAAATAAAACGCGCTTGTATCGATTAAAATTTCTTCATTTGAATTTGACATTGGTGCCATTGCCATTGGCAATATTAATTTGTCCCACGACAAAAGTCGCACACAAGTGTTGCTTCGATAAACGTCGATACCTTAAAATCAATAAACTCCTGGGGGCAGTCGCTACGAAGCTCGTAGTCATCCCATCCTATTCTATCAATTTAGCCCGCGGCCGCGCGAGGTGGAGTGGTTAAGGATGTAATAGAGAGTTTCAACTGTCCCTTTTCTCTATTTAATACAATCTCTATGGTCCATAGCTTTCACTGTTACAAAAACATACCTTCTCCTTTCTCTAAATCACAAATCGCATGGCTGAAACTGGAAACCAAAAGAGTGGCTTTTGTCGTGACCCGAATGTACAATGACCTGTTGCCCTGAATCAACCTCGACGAGACAAGCGGCAAGACCCCTTTTGACAACGGTCTGAGATTTGAAAGATAATTATGGGGCCATTTTCCCAGGACCATTAACTCCGTTCAAATCAAATTAAAAAAAAAAATCTTATTTTTTTTGTCCGGGGGGGGGGGGGGGGTAGGCATTGGCACATAAACATTCGGAGTTTATCGGATAAATCCGAATTGACCAAAATTTTACCGGCGGGTGTTTTTCGGAGTTTTTCGGATTTATCCGAAAACACGGAGTTCTAGTTATAACATGAGTCATTTCCCATTAACGATCGTTGTTGATGTCATCGATGCAGCTGGTCCTTTGTTCAAATCCAAATACATGACCTGTTTTCATAAAAAAAAACTCTTTCAACCAGATTTTATTCCATTCTTTGCCACAATAAACGCACTTACTGCAATAAAAAACAAATACATTACCGATACATAAACCTTTTCTATTCACTTATCTCTTTGTTAGCTTGCCCAATCAAACCCGTGCTGATGGGAATCGTTGATACTCGGTTGCCGCAAGATCGATGCACTATACCAAACTGGGAAAGTGCATACGCTTGCGTAAGTTGCTTACTTTTCCCCTCTCTCTCTCTCACTCTCTTTTGCTTTCTGCACTGATATCCGGGAGTGCTCGGGCTCTCGACGTTATCAAGGCAGCCGGTCTCGTGCCTGCGGCTTCTGGGTACCTTGAGACGCAATCCAGTTTCTTTTTTCTTTCGAAACAGCTTGGAGTTGCGACCCAGACTGATCGTCTCGAAACCGGAGGTCAACATTAGGCGTCGTCTCAAGTACGCCACCCGGGGCCAGATTGAGTCAGGCGCCCATGACGCGCGCCAACTCCCTAGACTCCGCGAGATGACCGACGGCCGATGCCGTCCACGCTGGATGCCAGGAAGAAAAAGTTATTGCGCCAAGACTGGGGGCACTTGAGAGATGGCCGTCCGCTTAAACTTGATCGTACACATCCCCCCCCCCCCTTTCCCTTCTCCCGCCCCAATTCCCAAATAAAGCATTATTTTCAATAAAAGATACAAAACACGGAACTATAAATCTGGGCGTCTCTTTGCTGACAGCTTAAAAAGTTCAGGGCGTGGGGTGCCCCGCATATTTTATTATTGCTTCGCAGCCGATAAGATTGCTGCACCAGCCGGCAGGAGTTAAAAAAATTGCATTCAAGAAGGAAAAAGCGTAAACATAATAAACAGCAACTTGTGTCTCCGAGACTGCCGGCGACTAGGGGACGCTGGCTGTGGTCCCGATAGACCAAGGGTCTCGAACTCACTTGAGTGTGAGACTCAGATGGCACCCCGCCCCCTATTCGAGGGCCGACGGGGGGGGGGGCAATATTTGATATTCTGAAACAAGACAAGCAGCAACGGTGTTTTGGACTGGCAAAGCAGCCGAATGTCCCAGCGACACGCCAGAGATTTCCTAGAGAAGGTACCTAATGCTTTCTGATCTTTATGTAAGCTCCCCGTCTTGCGAGTGACGCCTATGATTTACACAGACAACTTTGGGCTCACGCTTGATGTGATAAAAGTAATTAAAACGCCAACATGTCGGCCGAATTCGATAGAACGAGAGCAATTACACTGTCGTTGCCCTTTCGCACAATCCACTGCCCTCTTCAGCAGTCATGAAAACCAATGTCTTGTCATAAAGCAAGCACTCTTAGCTTTCCTGACAATTTTTCTAGCAGAATTATATATAAAAATAAATACTTGTACTCTAAACATGTTTCTTAATAGCCAGAAGCCCGGGCTCATGGCTTTATTCCTGGAAGTTGTTGCTGCTGAGCGAGAGTCCATGCAGCCGAGGTGCCTCTTTGGGCAGAGCTCGAGCTTGGAACCTTGTAGTGGTAGTGTCGTTCCTGTTTGACTTATACGAAAAAGGGCCGAAAAGCAAAATGTTGAGCAGAATTGATTTGTCGACGATTTGAAACTATTATTTATGGCGTATGTAGTACTCGAGGCATGGGATGCTTGCGGGCCGGATGTGACCCGCGAGTCGCGTGTTTGAGACCCCTGTAACTTTTTGCTGGACTGGAGAAAATCGCCTTTCTCTAGTCCAGGGGTCCCACACGCACGGCCACGCGGGCCGCATGCGGCCCGCGCCTTGCTGGGACGCGGCACGCAAGCATCATTGCGGCTGAGCTTTAAAGGGGCACTGACACATTAAAATCATATTTTTTTTTTATTATTCGAAACGATTGAAAACGATTCCGGAACATTACCCTAAAAATTCGAAATTTGGAAATTCAGTATTTGTGAATTAAAAAAAAAAAAAAAACAATTTCCAAATGCCGATTTTGAAGTTCCCGCGCGATCCGCGCCAGTGCAGTGAGTCAAATTTTGCGGTCTCCTGCGACTCGACTTTCTTTCGGACCTCCACTCCACGCCATGAAGCAAAGCACCGAAGCACCCGAAGCGAGGAGGAGATGAGCAGGCGGGATAGAAGAGAGCCGGAGCGGGAAAAAACCGGCTTCTTCCCCGACTCGCCGATCTGCTCGAACGCCGCCAAGTTTTCCTGATGGAGGATACAAATCCAGAAGCGACATCACACCGAACTCTGATTTTTGGTATTTCAAAAGAGGGGCCGTAGTGCGTTCGCAATTGCGCTAAAAAAACATGTTTTACGATTGCCGTTATTAAACATTAAAGAAATGTCGCCTACAAAGCTTTTAAATTTCCTGATTTCTGACGTCACCGATCAAAAGAAGGGCGGAGGCGAGAAACGGGGAATCGCTGTAAAGCGCGTCCTATGGTAAAGATATAAACAGCCGTTTAGAGTACCGTTGGTTGAGACTAGCTGAGACGCCAGAAAGTCTGGTCGGTACCATTTTGAGTGTTTGTGCATATGGCGCGTGCTTTGCTCGCCTTCCTAAGACTGACACAAACGCACGTGCTGGGCTGCGGAGATCGTGCGCAGGGCTGTGAAAGTGTCAACAAATTTAGAATCGCCTCAAGAGTGGGCTGGCGTATCTAGAGTGTGCCGGCCACCTGACGAACGCGCATAACTCCTGCACCGTTTGATGCTATTCGCATTAACGTAGATAATCATTCCCAAAGGATGGGTTCTGCTGTTTTTCTGAGTCGATTTTTCCGCTCAGCGGAAAAATCGGCTCAGAAAAAGGTGTGTCAGTTATGAATCAGTTATGGCCAAGAACCAAGGAGTGTGTCAGTGAATCAGTCATGACAAAGAACAGAAGATCGCAGAATCCCCTTTGTGTCCTTAAGCAATGTAAATATTGTTGTAATTCTTATTAACATACTAACTACTGCATTCCTAAAAAAACTTTTTTTTTTTGTATCTATACTTGTAACACACTCCCCTCTGCACTGTCCCTGTGTCCTTGGGGATATTTGGAATAGAACAAAATATGTTCAATGCAGGCACTCAAAAGTGTTATTTTAGAGTTTAGGCGACGCTTGACGCATAGAACTGTATATTACACCCTGTGTTTTTTAATATCTTGATAACGATGTCAAAGTTTGTGATATGGTAGAAAGATACCTTTTCTTCAAGAACTATTAATGTTAAATTGCCTATTTTTGTGATTGTGGCGTTTCTTGTTGGACTACATGATCTCAATTTAAATTCATAATAATATAATTAAGATATATTAATAGGTAGGTCTTCAAGCTCTAATATAATTCCTTGGCTATGATCTAATTTCATACCCTCAAACAGATATGGCAATCCGAAGGTGGCGAAGTATCATCACGGGCGCCAAGTATAGCAATTTTAAAAGGACCATGAAACGATTCTGAAATCAAATTTCATCCACCGATCGTCGTAAAAGGCGTGAAAAGAAACACAAAAACACAAAAATAGGGAGCCAAGAACAATTCTTCGCTATAGAACTTTTAAAAGAAAACTGGACTCTTTTGCGCCTTCTTTCCTTCGAAAGCTCTCTGCCTTTTCACTACGATGCATCCGCGGAATCGCAGCGCGTCAGCCGAATCCACGTCGCCTATTGGGTAAGAGCCTACCTCACCAGCACAGCGATCGTGAACAATAAATAGCGGCGAGCG
>JAZHYW010058923.1:0-22466 GCA_037355805.1 Ixodes ricinus | reverse complement strand
GTTGGCAAATGTCGTGCTAAATTTAGCGAGAATATTTTTCCGATAAATTTAGCGGGGAAATTTTCGCTTAATTTAGCAGGAAATGTAGAGGAAATTTCCCGCTAAATGGGAGGGGAGCAGCAGATGAGATTGGGAGGGTACGGAGGGAAGCAGGGACATACCCTCCCTCCGTACCCTCCCCTCCTCCTCCTCCTCAAGAGCTGCGCTCTAATTCGGCATTACACAGAACCGTAAATGTCTTTGCACCGTTTTTGCACCTCCGATACGCTACGAGGGGCCCTCCGGTAGGAACTGCGCATGCGCTACCGCAGAAGACTCGCACGTGCGCAGTTCGTACCTGAGGGCCGATCGTACCGTATTGGATGTGCAAAAGCGGTTCCCTGAAACTCTCTTGTGTCTGGAGACCGTCTTTTGTACGTATGTATTAACAGTCGGACTCGCTGCTTTATGGCTCTTCAGCAGTAACGTGTTTTCTTTTCTTTTTTTTCTATTTTCTTTTTACCGCAGCGGCGTAGCGGAGTGACACCTTGGCGTGCCGCAACAGTGCACATTCTCATTCAAGCTTCTTTTTGTGTGCAACTCTATACAAGAACAGTCCGGTTAAAGCCACAGCCTGGACCGGGGCCAGCATCCTAACCGACGTGGTTTATGAGCCCGTGTGAGCTCCCACGGGGACTCGGAAGACAGCGCCACTATAAACGGAGGAATCTGTCGCAATAGCCAAGTTCCCAAACGCCGAGCCTGAAACAACGGTTCGTCACCGCTTTTCGCGCCTCTTTTTCGCACACCTCCTTTCCCTCTGCCCCGAAGGTCTGCAACGACCTTTCGTAACGTCAATACTTCCTCACCCGTGACGTCACTTGTGACGTAGCGAGCGGCTTCGCAGACGACGGTGTTGGCGTTCGTGACCGTCGTCGTCTGCTGGCTTTCTCACAAAAATCGATCGTCCGACCTTCAGGATACTCCTTGGGTGCCGGGCCGCTCTAGGTCGGCAAGAACAACCGACATCGAGGCACGGTCCTGTCTGGTTAATAGAGGCCGCGTTAATATGGATACCCCGCTACAAAGACAAAAGTTTCGGGGACGAACTGGGTAATAACGCGCCTTTTTGTGTCCTCATTGAGTCGTAATACACTCTGTGGAAAATTCTGTGAGTTCAGTTTCCTTAAACACGATTGACAAACATTCACGGCAAAATATAGAAAGATTCCAGCGAATTACAAAACGTCCACTGTATACGAGGTTTTCATTTTGTTGTCCGCGTATTTGTGCGCCTCCTCTACTTAATTATAGACGATTGTAAGCGGGGCGATTGGGCACCGCCACGTTGCTGCTCGTGCGGACAAGCCCGTGCAAATGTAAGCTTGCCGTAGCGACGTTTACGCGCACGATTCAGGTGCTTGCACACAGGGGGCACTAGTGGCGGCGCAAGGCTTGCAGTTGTCTATAGACCTCTGGCAAAACCCAAGTGATCCTTGCGGCGTAGTGCCGTGCCAAACATCTTGGCAACTCCTTGGCCACAGTTTCAGTTTCAATTCACCAACCTCACTTTACGACACCCCGTCACGACCAAATACAGCACTTGCATTTTCGGGTATGTTGCTTTCTTTAAATGTATAATACTATACCAATACGGTACAATGCTGACACACGTTTGGTTTCTTTGTTTATTTGTTTGTTTTGTTGTTGATTTTAGGGGGTAATGGGGGGGGGGGGGTTAGACATGTTATAGTTTGGGCGCATGTAAAGCGGTATTCACACAGGAAGAAGTCCCGGAGATTCCTCCCCGGCGCGCGCATCACGCGACGAAAACGTTAGGCTTTTGCGATGCGTCGCTATGTCGTCATCTACGTGGCGGAGAAAGGAAGGGATACTCGGGCGGCACAAACAGTCCTGGTTTGGCGGTGTATCGGTTTGTTTTCAGTATTATTTTGGAGCTGCTCTTTAGCAGAGGGCCAACGGTTTAGCTGTTAGCCATGCGACATTGAGCCACCACGTAACATTGGTGTTTGGGTTTTTCGGCCATGCTTTTCCTTCGTTGTGTAAAGTAGTGTTAAGAACTGTTTCCCGCATATTCCAACCTCTACGGTTGGCGCAGAAGTGCCCGCACGAACCAACAGCGCGGCGCGACCGAACCCTTGAAACTCTGTCTCGCCACCCTCGCCCCTTGGCCTTCTATGGAAAGTTTGGTTAACGTTTTTTTCCTAAATGACCTCAGCTTGGAGTCAAAAGGTATCCAACGGTGCATCGGCACTCCGGAGAAAACGCAGTGGAAGGGGAAGAGCCACGGCTTCGAGGACCACCTCACCACCCTCGAGAGGGTGTTTGCGCGCTTGGAGACAGCTGGTCTGAAACTCAAGCCCTTAAAGTGCCAGTTTCTTTAAAAGAAGTAAAATATTTGGGCTATGTGGTTTCCGCTGGAGGTGTCAGGCCAGATCCTTCCAACTTGCAATGCATCATAGATTTTCCAGCTCCAACAGGTGTGCGTGAGTTCCTGGGACTTAATTGGGTACTACCAGAGACATCTTTAGGACTTCGCTAGAACGGCTCTGACGACAAAACGGCTCTGACGACAGAAGCATATGGTCTTTTGTTCGACAGACCAGGCTCAGGCCGCGTTTGACTAACTTAAGAGCAAGTTGATCGCTGCTCCCCTGCTAAGACTTTGGCCAACCATTCTTCTTGGCAATTGACGCCACAAACTTTGCCGCTGGTGCGGTGTGTAGCAGGTCCTTGAAGGACGGGAGCATCCCGTCGCCTATGCCAGCTCAGCTGCTCAGCGCCGCTGAGCAGAAGTACGGGGCTACCGAGAGGGAGCGTCAGACCGTGGTATGGGCAGTAGACTACTTCCGCTTAGAGCACTGCACGGGCCCGGGCCAGCCGGAAGGCACGAGCCCGGCCCGGCCACCGGGCCGGACTCGGGCCGGGTAGCACGCATTTTCTCGGGCCCGGGCCGGGCTCGGGCTTGAAAAAAACATGTTCGGGCCGTGGCGGCCCGGGCCGGCCCGGGACTTGGCCGGACACTGGCTGGGCAGTAGTGTGCCGCAAATTCTAAATTGTTGATAACAAAAAGCGTGCTCATTGATCTTTTAGGCAGAATGAAAACAAACAAGCTGAATGCAAAATCACTACAACGCTGTTGCACAAGAAAAAAAAGACGTTTTGCATTTAGAAATTTATCACGTGGATAAAAAGAAACCTATGCATTACGCCAGCAGAGTGGGAAAATGCGGCCAAGAAAACGAAGGCACTCCGGTCGCAGGGTACAACTTGAGTGACTTTTTCCTCTGCATTTCAAACAAACAAAATAACAAAAAAACACGAGCTTGACTTTACACTTTTTGCGGGGGCCTTACTATGCCACCAAAGATAAGTTATAGCTGACATAGATAAATTTTATGTTTATACAGCCTTTTGAAGATGCACTAGCGTGATTGTGATTGTTACTTCACAAAAACATGACATGTAGAGGAAAGTTCCCTGTGAAACGAATTGAACAACGAAAAGTCCAATATATCGTCAAGAAATGTATAAATAAAATAATCCCCTCTTATTTTTCTCAAAATTACTTATGAAGTGCATATTTCGCCCATATTCTGGAAAATAAGTAGGAATATTTATCGTGAAAAAAAAGAAGAAAGAAACTCTGTTCAAGTTTAAAAAGAAATTAAAACCGAATCTGCTCACTTTATAGACAGTTTTTAGGTTAAAGCCTGCAAACTTTTCGGGCTCGTGTATATTATCTGTCGGGCACGGGCCGGGCTCACGCTCTTATTTAAACTTTTTGTCGGGCTCGGGCCGGGCTCGGGCTTCTGTTTAAAATTGCGGGCCGGGCCCGGGCAGTGTCTCTTCCGGGCCGGGTCGGGCCGGGCCTAAAATTAAATATGCTGTCGGGCTCGGGGAGTGCCTCTACCGGGCCGAGCCCGTGCAGTGCTCTACTCCGCTGCTACTTGTCTGGCCGCCATTTCAAGGTGGTGAAAGATTACAAGCCTCTCAAGTGGATCATAAACGTCAAGGACCCGAGTTCGCAAATGGCTCGGTGTTATCTGCAATTGCAGGAATCTAGTTTTGAAATCAAACACAAATCCGGAAATGTACACACAAACGCCGATGCGTTAAGTAGGACCGCGGCGGTCACGACAGTGACAGAGTTTGTTCTCATAGAGGATCTGACCAAAATCCGTGAAGACCAACGGAAGCATCCGGATATACTGGCGATTAGAGTGCCTTCATGTGCGCTTCGCATAGAGTGATGCCAACTGCCTGTTTCCCTTTCCCACACCTCTCCCGCCGCCATTTTGTTTCTCATTGTTTCCCCGCGCGCCGGAAAGTGGCCTTTGTGTCCATCGGTCCTCCCATCCGAGGGGCGAAAATGCTAATCCTCCCTCCGTAAGTTCCACAACGCTGCTCCGAACTTGTGAGATAAGGTGCTTGTTCCGGAGAGGTTATAAGTCCACGGATTATCACCGAGAACCAAGATGGCTGCTGGTTTGTCGGCGAGTGGTATTACAAAGGTGGCATCACCCTAGCAAAGCGCAATCGAAGGCTCCCTACTGGCGATAATCGAGGAACTAGAGAACAGAACACGCCCAACTGACGACAACTCTTTCGGCTTGGATAGGAGGGAACACCGTACAAACGAAGCCGGCTTACGAGGAAGGGACGTCAGGCTCGAAAGTTGTGATAGAGAGTTGTGGTGCTGAAGACGACATTCATGCTTACGCATTCACAACTCATAAAAGGAATAGGTGCCCTCGGAAGTTTTTTTTTTTCATATTGGCGCTGGCTGGCCCAAAAACCTAGATAGACGAGACCATGTGCACTGGGTGACTAAGGCCAATTATTCTTTATGTCAGGGCTGCAAGGTTGGTTTCCAAGCAGTATAGTCTTTACTTACCCTGTCTTCATTGCAATTGCTCAATACCCCCCCCCCCCCCGCCCCCGGGCGGATGGGGTCCGCCATCACTTCTGTCGATCCAGAAGGGTTCCCCGAACCATCAGTGGTTGTGAACCACTGTCCTTGAGTGAGAATGGCTAGTGCTGATACACAGAGGAAGGCACGAGCAATACAGGAGTTCCTTCGCTCATTCCTCTAGAACAACGCCGCGCGGTTTGTAAGTTTAGGGGAAAGCTAAGAAAGAAAATGTTGAAAAATCATTTCATGTCCCCTTCAAGTTTAGAGGAAGCCGACGCTACGAGGTGATGTGATTAATCATGTAACGTCAAAAGTGCAATTTACTCGGCATTTTTTGTGGTTGGTTGAGCGATGGTGGAACACACGCAAAGATATGACGAACGCCAAGATTGTGCGCTTTTGACGCCTTTGAAGGTGAAATGAAGTATATTTTATTAGTGAATAGGAAACAGCCATGAAACTTTGAATAATTGTCAGATTGTTAGACGCTCTCACCGATATCTTGAGTACCACGTGTGTACTCAGGCCACGGGAACTCAATACGCGTACAGTGTCAAGGGCGCCGCTCCCCCACTAGCATAATTGTTACACCACCGCGTGTAGCAGTGTTTATCTAGCAGAGATAAGGGACACGCTTAGCTCAGGTCCGACAGCGCGGAACTCTTCGACGCGCTTGTTACCATTCCCGCTGCTCGTGCAGACGGCAATAGACGATAAGCGTGTTTATAAACTCGGTCGTCAGCCATGTGACCTCTGGAGTGCCCGTATCACGCGCCCGATGTTTAGGCAAGGCAGCAGTTCTATCATTGGGGACAACTTTCCGTGGCTGTGCAGTAAAAAGCTATGGGAGCACCTGCACTCGAGCACCTTGGGCGCCGATCAAAGTTGTTCGTGGGCATCCCTCACTCCATCCGAAATGACCCATAACGTTGTCTGCTAGTATAAATGCTGGTCCTCACTGAAGTCACTCGATCCTGGAAAAGTGGCCCCATTGCCTTCCCTGCCTAGCTGCTAGCCGGATGCGAACAAATAATAACATACAGACGAACAAACCTCCGCAAGGTGATTGGCCGATGGGTATCAGTTGCCACGGCAATAGCCATTATGATACATTTAAATCTTCAACGGGGTTGTTCAACCAGTCGCACCAAGTTGTCTATGGAGCATCATCGTCACTGAACGAAATCCTCGCCAATATAATTGTACCAACTTATTAACTTATCAACCATTATTTTATCCACAGATCTCTTACAATGGCAGGCACGTAGCCAGGATGTAGGGCCTGAGCCCGCCCCCCCCCCCCCCGAAACAAAATCCTGGCTACGTGCCTGTACAATAGTAATATTGTTCTCACTTATCTAAAGACAGGAAAAAATTTTGCAATGCGCATTCTGTGCGTTGCTTAGCTATCTACGTTTTTTTGTTTTTTTTTTCATCGCTTCAACATAATCGCTGTTGTTTAACTTGTTAGCAGGCTGCAAGCAGAGGCTGGTCGTAAAAGTTGATTGCGGGCTTACAATTTTTGACAACCTTCGCGAGCTGAATTTTTTTTTCTTTTTATGTAGAATGTGCTTAGGGAAGAGTTTTATAAAGAACGGTGTCACAAAAAACGAGTAACTCGAAATAAAGCAAAAGTAGAACACGCCTCATATAACAAACTTACGCCCAGCCAAATTTAGTGAGGACCCTCAATTGACCTTTTTAGGGATCGCTGGGCGCATGCGCCGACTCTGAGAGAGGGAGGAAAGGGAAAGGCGCCATTTTTGGAGGCGCTCTCGTCCACTCGGTCGCTCAGACAGTGCTGGTTAGGCATATTCGTTATGCCTTACCACCGCGCAGCTGTAGATTGCACAAATAACAGCGAAAATTGTTCAAATACAAAATTTTATAATGTTCCAGTGGCCTTTTTGCAGGTGGTGCACGAAAGCACCTGATGTCAAACACCGCGCCCTTTTTGCCCCGCTTTCAAAAGACGATGAGGCAAAGCCCCCGTGTCAGGTGGCTGGGTCATCAATGTGACGGCGGGACATTCTGCTTTTAACTAAAGTACCGTAACTCTGAACATGATGGTAAACCTGAAATTGGGGTATGAAAAGAAAACGCAAAAGAAGACAAAAGAACAGGCAACGTCTCTTAAGACGTTGCCTGTTCTTTCTTTGCGTTTTCCTTTTCATAACGTCTCAAGTTTAATAATTGAAAACGAGCGTTTTGGTGAATAGATACGAATACATGAAAGGATAATACATCAAGGACGGGGACGGATACAGCACTTTTTGAAAAAAGTCCTGTTTTCATCCCTGTCCTCAATGTTATTTATATCCTTTCATGTGTTCGTACATCAAGTTTACCATCATGTTAAACTTACACCAGCTCGCCTGCACACTGACTATTTTTTTGTTAACAGTAAAGGTGCACGCGAGCTAGGTTGTGTGACGTGATCATGCCGTACCCGGAGCTCAATTAAATAATAATAGGATAAAGGTTTCTGTTGTTCAGGCGTGCGCTTTACACATTCGCGTCTTGCCACGTTAAAAGAGAAGAAAAAACACAAAAAATATCAGTCGGTAGCAAGACATTTAAAGCGTGCGAAACGAATTTAAGCCTTACGGAGACCGAACCCTGATGGAATATACCTTGGCAACCAACCGCAAACTCCCCTGTTTGCTGGGCCCACTTTGTCGAAGGTTCGTATACGTGCCGAATTCAGAGAGATTGCTTCTAACATACCGTTCCTTTCTTTGTGACGGTGCAGGCAAGCCTTCGGCATATCAGGAGCGCCCGAATTTCACCCATCCGAGTTCGTTTGCACACTCCCGAATACGGCGATGCTCCGTGCGCTCGCGCGGTACACAAGATGGCAAAGTGACGGACGCAATAAGCTCGAATAACTTAAGCGATCAAGGACAGCAAAATCAACTGTTTGTACTGGCCGGGCCTCTTAATCGGAGCTGACAACCTGCGCACAAGGTGGATGGTTGGGTCGGTATAAAAACTGGTCACCATAAATTTCCTTATACACTCTGCGACTCTGCCTTGAAAGCCGACCTTTTTTAGTTGCTTGCAAGACGCGACACAGAAGTGACGATTAAGTCACTCCGAGTCGATGGTAGTAACCGATGCGGCGTTGGCGGCCTTGAAGTGTATAAAAACGAACGAGGTCCTCTGTATCGTAGACAGTGGCTTTTGTTAACCCTCCGGGTCGTCCTCAGCTATTCTTGAAGAAAATATGCAGGCGAGACGACGACAGAAAGACACGTTCAGAATGGTGAAAAACGGAGCAACGCCACCAGAGAACACACGTAAACGCATGGTTACCGGGAGACACGCCAGGCCTGGAGCGGACGACGGAGAGACCGTCCCGGAGCCCCCAAAAGTGTTTCGTGCGATTCCCGCGAGGGCGCGCCACGATCGTGGCCAAACTATGAAAAAGGTCAATCGTCACGGTATACTGTAATTGAATGTAACGTAACTCACAGGCTCGGCAAAGCTCACAATAGACACCAATGCGCAGTTCAAAACGTGCTGCCCATTCTATGTTTTCCGATTGTATCCGTACGATTAAGATAGTTACATTTCCTTGATCTGTTTACTTCTATTTTCCGTGATTGATATACCATTGCTGCATATATTGCCCCATCCTAAGGTTGACCTCCTCGACGTCGCTGTCAACATTCTCTTTGTCTCCGCCGGCGTGCTTGTCCGAATTCGAGCCCCCGCTCCCCACGGTGGGGCCGTTGGTGCCTCGCACTTGCGGCTGTGGAACTACCCTCGCCCGTACGTTCGACTTTTCGGGCAGCAGCGGGGACACATCGCAACGCGGAGGAGGGCTCATGAGTTCTGTCAAGCTTCGGCCCTTGGCGTTGTCGTCGGTCTCGCAAAGACACTGTTAGGAAAAGAGACAGTACGTTAAACAAACCACGAAACTCGTTTTTGCAGCGATATTACAGCGATAGCTGTTAGCGGGACACTTCGCGGTTTAGCCATGGTTTAGCGCTGCTGACCCCGCTTCATATCGACGCGGGCCATTCTCGGCACTCCTACAAAACATTCCACGAGCCACTGATAACAAGATAACAAGCAAGCAAGATAGCATGCATGGTCATGCATGGTAGAAAAAAATACACGTATAATCAGTGAAACAGTCCCCGCCGGGTAATCTGGCAGTGCACTGGGCTAGGTGCCCATGTGACCCAGAATTAGCACAAACAACGATTCTCAGAATTACCCGGATAAAACGTTCTTAGACTTTTACGATGCCTTTTGTACCACAAAGCAAGAGAAAGGGAAGTGCGTTAGTGCCCGTCAATGCACCTGGCAGATCCAGCGTTTTATTTTCTAAACGAATAGACAGAAAGATGGTAGGAATAGTGTGTGTTTGTTTCAATGAAACTTCATTTGAGGGTGCACTTTGTCTTGTCTACTTCCTTCTCCCTGTTTATTCGGTCCATTTCGTTTAGCACGTGTGACTATTTGTACCAAACTGACGTACGAAAACAAGCTCCCCTCTTACGCATACAGCTGAAATTCTCTCCACTTAACACACCCTCATTGGTTTAGAAACGCTATAGATTTTTTTTCTCGGTTGTGTTACTCGTTTTAATACGGGGGACGCCTATGCGAACTCTATGGTGCGTGCTCGCACTTTTACCGTTAATTCAGTTCATCTGCTACGAAATGGCTCCTTAACGGCTCCGACGTCCCACCTCAGCTGTCGCTGTGTTTCACCTCACAGGTTTTTCACTTTGACTATCAACGGCTCGGAATAAGCATTTCACATTTATAAGCAGGAAACAGAAATCAGTGACTTCTTACACACTCTGCTTTTGCACCAGAGAAAGAGTTCGGGATGAGTAATAAAATTCAATACAGTTCAACTTCCTTTTAATTTAACGGGGCCACGTTTTGTAGTACCGGACGTCGACACTAGGCGATCATATGAACAACCCAAAACAGAATAGCGAGATCAAGATGGCGCCATTTCATTGATCAAATTAAAGAGTTCAAGAGTAGAGACGCTTATTCACGTGCTCTAGACTAAAAAGAAACATTTTTGCCACAAAACGACTTGATTTTACCACCCTAAAATAAACGTATACACATTAAACACCCTTCTTTTTTTTTTTTTTCTTTGTTTGTTTGATTGATTGATTGTTATTTTTTTCACACACACGCACAATTTCACAAACTAACGCAGGAGTATAGACTTCTTCTGTGAGTCTATCAATATTCATATCCAATGTCAACTGCAAACGCGAAGTTCAGTTGTGCACCTTGCAATAGTTGTCGTTAAAATGTTTTAGAATACTGGGGAAACCTCATTAATTGCCCTTTGAGGTCTGGGGAAGAGATGGTGGTTTGAACAACAACTTCGGAGAAATTCCAAGTATTCGCTCGCTGCAAGTATATAAAGAGCGCGTCTATGGCCTGCTTTTGGCGGTGGATCCACCCTTCAAGTCTGGTTCTAGGTATTTTTAATGGTTGAGATCGCAAATAAATAAATTCTCGCTAGCGGATTAACCCGTAAACAGACGTACAGCTCAACCATCATGCACACCGTTCGAATATTCACTAATCCGCAGTCCAGCTGCCATTTCCACAAGTCAGCGGTCGTGTGCCTGCCACTTTGGAAAGCGAACAGAGCAGGCGTGGTACGATGAGACGAGCCGGCTTCTAGAAGGTCAGTACGAGTAGACGGTATTTACTGGATGCTCGGATTTGAGGGGTGTAGAACGTGTGCTGTCAGCGAGTTTCCACTTCGTTTCCGCAACATGCATTCTACGTCATCAAAACGGTCGTCCTCGGCAGCCCATCAGTGGAGTTCGTTTTGATCATATGCAGAGAGCAACGTGTTTATATGCGGCGTTGAGTCAATACAATGCATTCAGTAAATGGGAGAAAACACCGAAAGCTCGCGCTGCAAAACCCAGGATCCTGAGTTCAATACCCATCACTGCCCGTTTCGATCTGGATGAGCAATATGCCGGCGTTTGGTCTTGTATCACTACTACATGATGCACGCTAAAAACCCCAGGCTAGCGGTTGTACTGCGTTGGCTAAATTTCTCACCTAAATTTCTCGTCGCCCGTTGAGGCAGACCGAGTTCTAGGCTGTATAAACATACACACAACCCAATCTTTTATTTTTTTTTTGGTGGGGGGGGTAGAAATCATAGAACACTGCAGCGTAAAAGCCTAAAGATGGGATCACACTGCTCACACGCCATACAAAAGGACAGTCTGCAAACAGGAGGCATCGATATATCCGTGGTTCGAATGGCGCGTGCGCCGAGTTTTCTCCTTGAGCTCATTGCCTTGCGAAGCACGGATCTCGCGGTGACTCGCGTTTTGAATCTGTATACAGCCTGTCTTTTGTAGTGATGTATAAGCAGAGTGACTCCGTCATAAAGGTGTATTCACGAGCAGCGTTTGTCTACGGTATGAGGGATTACTTTGAGGCACGACCACGAGTCACAGGGGACGTCCGTGTTCCGTTAGAAGAGCATGACACCTTAAAGGGGTCATGAAACGACATTGGGTTGGAATGCTCATGACTTTGCAGAGGCGTACTGGTCCTATTCTGGCCCAAGTATACTCGAGCCAGATCACCACAGATTCAGGAGCATCTTTATAGCGGTGCAAATTGCGTGAATAGAATCGGAACTACTTTCATATCAGTCTCTGCTTTCGCAAAGCTTGATAACGTAATTGTGGGATCGAAACCACCCGCCAGACGACAGTCGAGCGCGGCTCATGGATTGGACACGAGCAACTGCGTGAGCACTCGACTTCGGCTCGTAACAATCAATACTTTGGCGGGCACTCGGGTAGTGGCTCGTGTCCAACCGCTGCGGTGATGAGAATAGCCGAACTCTAACAATGCCTGAAGCTCAGCATGCGTTTTCTACTTTTCCAACCCCAGGACGCGGCTATGATTAACGTTCGCGGCATAGGATAGGCACCAGGCCACGTTGCCACTTGTTCTGGCTTCTAGTTCAGAGGATGAACAATGCTCATATTTCTTGATATGCTTTGGCGTATGCCATTGCCTAGAAGGAAAAAAAGCGGAGGCGATTATTTAGTTATTAAAGTTAGGGAGGGATTCTAAGTAGTATTTAGCGAAAGCCCCCAAAAATCGTTTCATGACCAGTTTAAAGTGGCCATGAAACAACTTTTCAACTTCTTCCTTCTTAATGTTAACTTTCAACTCAAAAGCGAATTGAGAAATGAAGTCGTCGTGACATGCTTGAGTACCGGTGCGATGACTCCAAGCGTCCACCGTGTTTTTCAAGCGCACCACAAAATATTAATATTTGGGTTGTGTGGATATTTATACAGCGTGTAGTTGGTCAGCCATTTCAAAGTCGCGACGAGTCGCTCGCTGTAGATGAGCAATTTAACCAGTGCAGTACAACCACTAGCCTGGGTCTTTAACGTGCACCGCGCAGTAGTTAGTAATACATGACCGCACACCGGTACGATGCTCATTCAGGCCGAAACAGGCTGAGCATCGTACCCGCGTGCCGTTCTGTACTTGTCGTTCGCAAGTGATGATAAGTTCAGTGACAGCACTCATTGGTCACGAACAGGAATCCAAATATTCGTTGCCGGATTGAATGTTGCCGAGCGCATAAGCCCGAGTGATGCAGTTCTCGTGTCCAATGCGTGAGCTGGAGTCGGCTGACATGGATGGATTAGGTACCGCGGATGTATCATAGTGAAAAGGTGGAGAGTTATCGAAGGAAAGGAGGTACGAAATAGTCCGCTATATTTTCAAATGTTCGTACCAAAAGCTGGCTTTGACTTTCTGTCCTCTTTCTTTTGACCCACTAAACGCTATGCGATTAGGTAAGGCCCAATCTAAAATCATTTATCTCAGCCCAAAATTAATTTTATGGCCACTTTAAAAGACACTCTGTAGAAGCAGTGTAGGAGACCCCGCACAGTTTTTAACTCCACTGTGAAAAAGTTCCTTTTACTGGTAGATGTACGTGCAATGAAAAGCGCGGGCGTAAAGCATGGCTTTCTGGGCCGGATTGCTAGAACAGCATCTCAGCTGATATTGGGTCAAAGAAAGCTCTGCAAAGGCTGGGGCGCGCGAGCGTCTTGAGACGAGGTTTGAGTCCCGCTCAGCTCGTGCGCTGGCTTTGGCAGTGCTTTCTTTCCACCAGTCTCAGCTGAGACGCTGTTTCTGGAAAGCCGGCCCAGACTAGGCACAATGCATCAAAGAGCCATTTCTCGGGGAACCTGGACGTCAGCACACGCTTTTGCAGTGGCGAGGACCCAAAACACACTTGTTCGCCCGGGAAGAGGTATTTCGGCCCCTCGCCTCAGCGGGCGCCGGTCACGTAGCTCTCCTCTCATCCCGTTGTCTGCCGCTCCAACTTTTTCATTTCGGCGGCTGGTTCTCGTGGCGATCTGCCAGGCCTTGCCAGTATAACACTGTACCAGTATATAGGAGGCTATGCTCTGTGTACCAGATCCTCGCGCTCTAAATCTCCGACTGGGCACTCAATGGCTCTGTCGTCGAGCTGCCAGGCATTGTGACTATAGTGGAGGCTATGCGCTAGGCCAACGAGTAGCAACATAACCGAATAGTTTGCCTGGCATATTGTGTTATATGTGAAGAAATCTTTCGCTTCCATGAAACAAATAGAAGTGTACTAGAACTAGCAAGTCACCAACAACGCTCGTCTGCCAAGCTCCAAGCATTTTGACCGCACATGCAAACAAAACGGCCGTTCTATTTATATATTCCGTCGTGAATCTAACCTTTCGGGACGTCAGACAAAGGCACGTCAAGAACGCGAAGCATTTCGTAGTCAAGACGTCGGAAAGATTTATTTTGCTAAGACTGTTCACCGAGAAAAACAGCCCTCCTAACGGCAAAAACTATCAAACGGCTCCATACCCCCCCCCCCGCACGCCTTGCGCGTGATGTTTTTAAATAAAGGCTCCTGCACCAAGCGATGCTTACTTATTGTTCGAGGAGGGGTTCAGTGACAGAATGTGTTATCGCACCGCAGGTCGGTGCGCATGGAGCAAAAGCTTGCGTTGCAGAACCCAGGAAATCTTGGGCTCCATCGTCACATGTACACGTTCAGAGATGAATGAGCATCCTACGCCATGCGGTCGTGTACCACTACTTCGCGATTCATGTTAAAGGGACCATGAAATGATATTCCTGCTTCTTCCAAATAAACATACCAATTATTCTTCAATGTTCGTAGAATCCGGAGCAGGAATTTGTTTTCGTTCTATTGTCTCCAGTTTTGATTAAAAGAAGAAAAAAAGATAAACGCTCACGTCTGGTTTCATCCTCGACTTGACCGGACTCAGCCACCAACATGAAAAATCACGTGGCCGTGGCGTAACGTATTCCTTTCTACTGGAAACGGAAGTTCTCTCCAGCCCAGTGAGGGAGCCGCGTTGGACACGAACACCGCGTCACACAGACGTACGGGCTTGGCAACAATCAATCCGTCGACGAATATTTGAATAGGTCGATCTCGGCAGCCAGTTGGACTATGCCACAGCTGCCGCACTGCGTCGCGGGAATTTAGTTTTTCTGCATGTGCGATAACCTTCGCTGGCGCTCTGCGCGTGTTGAGCACGAAAAAGCACGAGCCCTCGCATGCATGGCCGTCTGCCTCCTGTGAACTGAAGTTGTGCGTTACGCATGCGCCGTACGCTTAGTGAAATTGGTCCATTCACGTTTCGTGGCCGACGAGCGCCGTGACGGCACTCATTATCGCTTGCGAATGACAAGTTCCATGGTCTGCTTAAAAAACAATGAAAAGAAAGAAAAAAATTAACAACCTGGTTGGGACACGCGTCTGAAAAAAAAAATAGTTTTACCTCAAAAACAATATTTTTAGACCAATATTGCCTGGGCGTAGGGTGACCACCCGTCCCGCGACTCGTGGGACTGTCCCGCATTGAGGGCTTGTGTCCCGCGTCCCGCGAGATATTCCAAAAACCTTCGAAATGTCCCGCATTTCACAGTAGCCGCGTTCGAATTACTTGCACCTCTTGCACCGGCGCAGAAACGTTTTAGGGCGGTGTACTTCCGGTCGTATCTAAATACACACACCGGAAGTAGACTGCTTTAGACTTTTCTGCACTGGTGCAGGAGGTGTAAGTAAATCGAACGCAGCTACTGTCATACAATTCACGCCGCAACTAATTGTGCTCTCAATAACGGGGCACGGGGAAGCGCGGAGGTCGCTGGTAATCGCGTGAATCGAAATGGTCCGCCATTTTCTATCCAAGCATTTCTGCATCGTTCTTGCAGTGGACCCGACGCGCATGCGCCGTTGTGCCTCTCCCTTTGGTGGCAAAATATTGTAAACAAACATTGCTCGCCAAAAGTTTAAATATACAATGTAATTATTTTCAAATCGCTGTGTAAATGCGAAAGGGTTGCTGTGGATTTTTTTTAGTTAAGACAGTCGCAGTGGTCAAAAAATGAAAGCCGTTAACAACTCCCTGTAACGCCGAATTGAGCGCAGCTCTTGAGGAGGAAGGGAAGGCACGGGGGGAGGAGGGTCTTGTGACCTTGGGGAGGGGGGGTCACGTGGCCTGGGGGTCACGTGACTCTCGAGGAGGGGGGATTTTCCCCGCTAAATTTAGCGGGGAAAATTTTCCGCTAGATTTAGTGAGGAAAATTTCCCGCTAAATTTAGCTGGGAAAATTTTCCGCTAAATTTAGCGGGGAAAGTTTCCCGCTAACTTTAGCGGGGAAATTTACCCATCATGCACCGCGCGGTTATGCCGACGGCGACGGCGACGGCGACGCTTCAAGCCGGAAACAGGCGCCTAAGACTGCGCCTCTAAAAGGACATAATGTTAAAATTTTGTGTAAGACTATTAAAAGTAGGCGTTGACAGGAAACAATAACCCGGAAAAAATCAGCAGAACCCATCCTTTGGGAATGATTATCTACGTTAATGCGAATAGCATCAAACGGTGCGGAGTTATGCGCGTTCGTCAGGTGGCCGGCACACTCTAGATACGCCAGCCCACTCTTGAGGCGATTCTAAATTTGCTGACACTTTCACAGCCCTGCGCACGATCTCCGCAGCCCAGCACGTGCGTTTGTGTCACTTAGGAAGGCGAGCAAAGCACGCGCCATACGCACAAACACTCAAAATGGTACCGACCAGACTTTCTGGCGTCTCAGCTAGTCTCAACCAACGGTACTCTAAACGGTTGTTTATATCTTTACCATAGGACGCGCTTTACAGCGCTGTCACAGCTACCGGTGCGCGCGCGTTCCATGCACGAGGGCTCATTCCGCTCTCGTGCTAAGCCTCACGAGAGCGGAATGAGCCCTCGTGCATGGAACGCGCGCGATGGTAAAGATATAAACAAGTTTTTAGAGTGCTTTGAATGA
Organism: Ixodes ricinus; assembly: GCA_037355805.1. Classification (NCBI taxonomy): domain Eukaryota; kingdom Metazoa; phylum Arthropoda; class Arachnida; order Ixodida; family Ixodidae; genus Ixodes; species Ixodes ricinus. The sequence goes on along the minus strand of JAZHYW010058923.1, from coordinate 6,161 downwards.
CTGCCTTCATAGCTCTGTGGTTAGCGCGTCTGCCTGCTGATCAAAGGGTCAACGGTTCGAATCCCGCCGGCGCCGGTCTTTTTTATTTATTTATCGACCCGCGGCGTAAGAGGTTAGATAGCCAGATAGATAGATAGATAGATAGATAGATAGATACATAGACGAAAAGTGCGTGAAGTATCCAAAGAATGCTATTCGCATTAATATTTGCTGTTTCTTGTTTTTAATTTGATGCCTTGAATTCTAATACAATAGATTTTATGTTATCAACTTCGACACATTTAATAACATGTTTGGCATTAAACAAATATATCGCTGGGAGAGGAAATTATTCGAGCTTAATTGCTGCATTACAATTCGCAGGTGTATAAGCAGTAGAGGATAACAAACGTGTTAACTGAGCCTTGGTTCGGTGTGTGCGTGTTAATAAATTTCCTCTACCCCCCCCCCCTTCTCTCTCTGCCTCGCGTGTCCCGCATTTCGCTTGCAGGAAGGTGGTCACCCTACCTGGGCGAAACGCGATTATGTTGGTAGTCACCCCCTTTCCACTTGTTACCTCTCTCGGCATTTCGGGCGCGTGGAGGAGACCGTGGATCGGCTTCGCCTTCACGTTGACGTGGAAAGAGCGAGTTACACATCTCGTTGAGCAAATGACCCTTCCCTGACGTTATGGACTTTGCGCGCAGAATTTCAAACTAAATCTCTCGCCATCCATATTGCTTTAAAATTTAAAAAAATGTTCGCGCCAAAATTATTTTTTGGCACGCGTGTCTTTCTTAAACTGTCAAACAAAGTATTTATTTTTTTCTTTTCGGGTTTTTTTAAGAAGGACGGTGGAAGCTAGGAGTCGTCGTACCGGTGCCCAAGCACTTCACGACCGCGTAATTTCACATTTCGCGTTTGAGTTGAGCAGAAAAAGTGAGGAGAAAGGAGGTTGAAAAATCATGGTCCCTTTAAAAATCCTAGGCTAGTGGTGGATATTGCACTGGCTAAATTTTTCATCTACAGCTGATACACCGAACGCCCATTGGGACAGGCTAACTCTCACGACACCATGACTTCATGATTCTATATATTATGAGTTACGAATTTTACGTTATCAAGTAAACTGCTAAAAAGAGAGCGACGGTGATCAGTCAAAGCCGCCACAAGGAACACCACGATGTCCTCGGAAACCATCAATATAAATATTTGCCGCCGGGCGCAGCTGACCAAGCCGGCAGCGTGCCCACGTGGCATAACGGTTATCGCGCTTGATCTTCCACGCAGAAGGCCAGGGTTCGATTCCTGGCCGCCCTACACATTTTTATTGACGCTGTGATGTGATGCTCTAGTGAATTTGAGAACCGCCTCGCTTGTTCGAGGTGCGAATGTTCTACGCGTCGAACTTTCTACGCCGGCTATTCCAGAAGCCCACGCGTTGTACATAAGGGGCTTCGCGTGGGGAACCGGGAAGCCAGCTCTCGCCCCAGCGTTCGATCTTGCTGCTTCGCCGCCTTCGACGCCCGCGACGCTCACTACTGTTATCTTTTTTGTTTCCCTCTTTTATTTTTGGGCTACAAGTTCGCCCCATTAAACGTTCAGTTTACCCAGTCAGTCGCCGCCTCATCACTTGTCATTCGTGACAATATCCCCACTGGAAGGAGAAGCTTGGAAGCGACAACCACAGCGAAAGGGCCGAGGGCCCGTCAAACTGCACGATGCGGCTTTTTCCCTCGGTTTCTCTCCGTCATACGTGTTTTGGCGGAAAAATCAACATTATTATCATATTATCATTGTCAAAAGGGTAATCGAGATTCTGAGTGGTTACACGATACCTGTTTTGTCTCTTCCAGCGATAATGTGGCCATGTCGGTGCTGATTTGGCACAGTGATGGTTCAGCGGCAACCTTCTTCTGCCTCATTGCGGACCTCAAGCAGTCTGACATGATGAGCTGATAAATCAAAGGCTTCGTGTTCGCTTCAGCTGAATGGCGTTCTAAAGCAAGCCCTAGGAAAACGTACATCGCACGACCTGCGCGAGCTTTCAGCGCTTGCATGACACTTTGTCATATCTTCATTAGACTGGCTATAGCTTCATATCGTGGCCATTGGCGACGTGCAAGACAGAAAGCGTCGCTGTGGTTGGCCTTTTACGCTTCACCAAAATGACCACTTGACGTCTTGAATATCATTAATTCCACTTTCGTTCATGAATACAAGAGGCATGGTGAACATCACAGCGGACAGAAAGACGAAGACAGAGAAAAGGAACATGCACGGCACACAAGCGCTGACTCGCCACTGAATTTATACAGTTTAGAAGACCGCTGTATTAGCCACCTATCAGTGGATTCGCTCAATTTACCTGCTCCTCCTGCACCGACGCAGAAAAACAAATTGGGTTGTGTGTATGTTTATACAGCCTAGAACTTGGTCTGCCCCAACGGGCGACGAGTCTCCCAGCTGTAGATGAGCAATTTGGCCAGTGCAGTACAACCGATAGTCTGGGGTCTTTCACGTGCATCACGCAGTAGTGATACACGACCGCACGCCGGTACGATGCTCATCCAGATCTAAACGGGGCAGGGTGGGGATTGAACCAATACCACCTAGAATACAAGGCCTGCGCATGACGTTTCGTTAGTAGATCCCCGACCCGCCCCAAGCGGCAAACAGGCTGAAGCTTGACGAGAGTATGGGCCGCGTCTCAACTACGTCGCATTCACTTGCGGCCACAGCTGTGTGCGTGACTGCTGAGCGCGAGCTGATAGCGAGCTTCCAGTTCATTTGCGACGTGCACGCGAACACTCCCTCGGCCAGGAGCGCGAGCTAGCACGCGCTCCTGGCTTTGAGACGGGCATTTCTAGCGCGCGCGCTCGTTCTGCGGAAGAACGCTTCAAAGCAGCGACCCGGAGTATAAAAAGCGCCCTCGAAAATGGCGTCCAGCGCTAGCGTCCAGCGTCCAGCGAAGGGCTTTGCAGCCCTTCGCAAAGCAGTAAGGCAATTTCACTCATGCATTTGACGCTCCACGTGAACGTTTAACTTCATCGTATGCTATAGCAACAGACACTCGGCGTGAGCGTCTGTTTCATTGTCTGCTACGCAAACCACTGAAGCAGGCGATGGAGCAGACGACGCCGCAGACGATGTAGCAGACGATGGTGCTCATCCGGGCTAGCTAGGGGGCGCTGAGGGGATCTACTAGTGATGACGTTTAGAGGAGGAAACGCGCAGGCCTTGTGTTCTAGGTGGTATTGATTGAACCCAGGATCCCTGGGTTCTGCAGCGCGAGCTTCCGCTTCACGTGCTCCGAGCTGGTGTGGGCTAAGGTGCCTCAATGCCCTTCTGTTTAGGGTGATGCCACCCTTTGTACTACCCGATGCCGACAGCACGCGCTCACTGGTAAAATACAAAGAAATCGACGAAAACAACATGTCGCCATAACACCGTCAGCGCCACAAACGCGTGTAGGGACACGCTCTTTCACACGCTTCCCCAACAAAAAATAAATAATAAAAGTGTGGGACAAAATGGCCAGATGTCTCCACCCTAAGCAAAGCGCACATGAAGGCACCCATAGTGTGGGCTAGCCCACTCGGTCACCGATCCCCCGTGGTGAAGGGCAGTGCGTTAGGTGCGTGCATTGCGTCTCGTACGCTGCTACCTCGCATGGTTCAGTGGGTGCAGAGGCGGGACTGTGAGCGTGGCATATCGTAACCACTGACATTTCCCATCCCGAGAGGAAGAACGAGAAAGAGCACGAAAGAAAATCCCAACAAGGAAGCAGACGGAAAGTTAGGCGTGTTTATTTTGCCGCAACTGATTGCTTACCTTTGTTCACTGCATGCTGCCGGTGTCTTCTTGCCCAACAAAGCAAGAACAGACTAGGCAACGATCATGAAAGTGGTAGTTTTCTTCCCCTGTGTGTTCCTTATTGTCTTACCGGCGATCTGAGTTCCGCAGCTGGCCATCACTACGTGCACCGCCGTTTCGGGGAGGCGAACGCGGATCTACCCTCTCTGTGACATGTACTCCGTGGTTCGGCGCTCGACCTTTGTCGGGGTTTGTTTTTTTTTCTGCTGGTGGACAGCAACGGTGTTGACCGGTTGTCGGAGAACTCATTCTGCTCGTCAAGTTAGAGATCAGGCGAGTTCAAGCAGTGGCCATTTTGAACCACAGGCCGTCTCCAGCGGCTCGCTCCTAAAATGCAACTCCATATCCGCTTGTCGATTTGGAGCGGGAGTCACGGAGGGGTTTTCTTCCTCCGTCGCAGATTTTGTAAACCGATCCGGATCTACCAGTGGAACTCACTGTTAGAAGCATTCCCTCTTTGTATTAAAGAGCCTCTGACACGCCCAAAAAAATTTTTTTTTCATGCTAGGCGTTGAATTGGCATATCAGGACACTACAAAAAAATATTTTCACTATAGAGTTCCGTAGTTTTTTTATAAAAAATAGAAATACGAGGCCCAATTCAAAGTTCCCGCCGTGCACTGTGACGTAACAGTGTACCGCAAGGTGTCGGGGCGGTCAGAAGGGAGGCATCGACCTACGTCACTAAAAGTGGGTTCACCGGAAGTCACGTGAGTTTAACTACTCGTGCTCTCCGCGACCGCGCCTAAGATTTTTTTTTTATTCTGCTTTTCGTACGAGCGATTGTAGAAAACGAAGTTTCAGTTCCACTAGCTCTTTATCGCTCTACCGTTGGTTAGTTTGCGTGCTGTAAAATTTGAGGACGAAGAGTCAGTGGATCGACGTGATGGAGGTCAATGATGAAAGCGTTGCGAGTACAAGCCAGTGTACAAGTGCATGCCGTCAGTCCGATGATACAGGGCTATACTGGGCGCAAATCAAGCTATCAAGTTTTGAAAAAAAATTTAGAACGCTCGCAGAAATTAGGATTGCTAGCATACGACACGCCCGATCGCAGTGCTGAAGGTTCAGACACCGAGGTCGTTGAATCATCGGATGCTCTCCAGGCTAAAGATGCCTGCCGTCTAAATAATACGAACTGGTTTGTGTACCAAGTACAAGTAAACGTCGAGCACAAAGTACTTATTTTGTCTAGAACATGAGTAGAACTTGTTTACTAGGTGCACATGCGGCCGATGTATGTCTCTCGGAAATGCATGCAGTGTGATCTCTTCTTCAGTTGCTGAAATACCGGGACAGTCCCTCACACAGCACCTTCTAGGCATTGTAGTTGATCACGTCAGTTCACTGACTCCTCTTCTTCTACCTTTATAGCAACATTAAGCGATGAAAATCAAATAAAAGAAACCTTGTCTGCTTGGATCGCTCGTGGAGGTGCGGAGAATAACAAAAATATTTAAAAAAATATTACACGCGCTCGCGGTAAGCACGAGGAGGGACAGAACTCACGTGACTTCCGGCGATGCCTCCCTTCTGACCGCCCCGACACCTTGCGGTACACTGTTACGTCACAGTGCACGGCGGGAACTTTGAATTGGGCCTCGTATTTCTATTTTTTATAAAAAAAAACTACGCAACTCTATAGTGAAACAATTTTTTGTAGTGTCCTGATATGCCAATTCAACGCCTAACATAAAAAAACATTTTTGGCGTGTCAGAGGCTTTTTAAGCACGTTCGCGATACCTCCGATGAAGTGGGCACTGCGAACAGAAGAGTTCACGGTTGGTTCCCAAGGCGTCCGGTCGGTGTTCTGTCGCCGTAGGGCTTGGACACGTTTCGCACGCTTTAAAATGTTTTGAAATTGTCTGACATTTCTTGTTTGTTTTCACTTTTAACGTCGTAAGACGTTAATCTGTATAGAGCACGCGTAAGAACGGAAAGCTTTGTCCAGCTATTCTTTACTTGGAGTACCGGGCACGGCATGATTACGTTACACAAGCTCGCCTGCGCACCTACTGTCTTTCAGTTCAGCGGCAGAATTTGCCGCCGTCACGTTGAGATCCCGAGCACCTCCCACGAGGGATTCGCGTAATAGGCTTCTTTCTAGAAACGGGAGCTTTGCAAGCGGGGCAAAAAGGACAAGGTGTTCGACATAACTTAAAGTACTTTCAGCACCACCCGCAAAACTACTGAGACTCTTCGGACCATTCTTGCTGCTATTTGTAGAATTAAACAGCTGCGCGGTGGTGAGGCATGACGACTATAAAGCCAAGCCGCGAGAATGGCGGAGGTAGTCAGGCCGCTC
>JAZHYW010058922.1:0-10610 GCA_037355805.1 Ixodes ricinus | reverse complement strand
TCCTAAAAGATTTGTTAAATAATATTCAGATGCACATTTTGTAGCATAATTAGAGATGTGACGATAATTGCCAAATTTGATAATGCTGAGAGCCAAGTGCCATCTATCGTGTGGTAAACGAAGCAAGAAAAAAGACCCTACTGCGCCTGCGCAAAAGGGCCGACGCGTTGTTGGTTGCGACCACGGTGTAGTCGCGACGACCAACGAACGTTTATTTTTCTACGTGTTCTTCTCGCGCCTCCCGACTTCAAGCAGCAAGAAAAAGTGCTTGAAACAGACCACGACGAACAAGAACGCTGGATCCACAAACACCCGAGAGAAGCTACAACGGCTACGAATCCACCGAGCTCGGCAGATAGGCCTAGTAGGCACCCCGACTCAGTGCTGCGTTGCTTCAACGATCCTTGGCCAAGACCGTCCTGCCCACGACCGGTTGGCGTGCTGAATGGAATATGCCCGCGCGGCCCTTGTGGACTCTTCCCGTATTATAGTTTGATCGCTGACCTCAATTTTAGGTTAAGAGGTGAGGTCAATCTCTTCACCTTGTTTTCCGAGGCAGTTTTGACGAACACTGTCGTCGAAAAGGGACTCGTCGATTCTATCTTCTTGTTTTGTGTGATATACAGCTTAAATAAACGCCGTATGGATTACCTTCGCATCACGGTATGTACACTTTGTTATTAGTATGCCATTTTTATTCTGACACGACTGCACGTCACTGTCGAGCTATAACAGTTCGTGAGAGCTACGTGCAATGCCGGTCCAACCTTCCTTTGCCGTGTGTCACATCAGTATCGAGTTGCAATCGTAAAAGATTGGTCCCGAAGCGCTTACCTACTGCGCGAATACAGCACTTCCATCAAACGCGCGCGTCCGCTCCGAGTGTGAACAAGTATTTACGTGGCTCTTGCTGACACTGTTGTAGTTCAAACGTATCTTTTTTAACGTCGGCTTGCTCCTGCATCTCTTAGGCCGCGAAAAAGCCGCGGCAATTTGTTTCCATCTACGTCGCTTTGCAAACGACTGACACGGGCCGCCTTTTACCAACAATGACAGTTGAGTTGACTTTTGGAGTCTTCACCGGAAGACTCGCCGCACTTCCCAACAGGCATACCGGCGTATGGGACTCGTCCCATGATGTCGCTGTAGCGCAACATATCTCATTCAATTTCGCTCAGCTGCGATGTGTCCATGGCTATCGCGGCGATGAGGGGAAGCCGATTCAGCAAATACGTCGGTGACATCAGCGCCATCAGTGCAGTAAAACCTACCGGCGCACCCCCAACTCGAAGCCGCTGACGCTCCCATTCTACAGCCGAGAGAACTTCCGGTTCCGGAAACAGGGTACGTCACGACCACTGATCTCAATGACAATTGCTGGATCGCGTTTGCCCGCTCCGCGAATGCGGTCACTGGCGGCCCTCTTCTGGTAGAGTTATATCACCTCTAGCCAAGATACAGCTGCTGAAGCCACCTGGCAGCCACCATACTCCATCCATGGCAGACGGCGTTTTGGCAGTCGTGGTGGCAGGCTGCCATCGAAATAGCGTCGGTGATATTCCGTGATTGATTGAAATTGTTTGACAAAACAGGTTTTAAAACCTGGCGTGAACGGTAGCCCGGTCTTTGAGGACCCGGTGAAAGTTTCACGAAATCGCGCAACACCGGGGAAAAAGAGCACAGCACGCATCGAAAGTCGCATCGAAAAAGCATCGAAAGCAGACGCCGGTACGTAGCCTGCTTTGATGCGAGCTGCGCTGCTTTCCCCGGTGCTGCGCTTTCGTAGAACTTTCGCCGGGTCCTCAAAGACGAGGCTACCGTTCACGCCGGGTTTCAAGAATCTGCTTCGTCGAACAACTTCAATCAAGCACGAAATATCACCCACGGTACAGTGTACTAGATCTACGGCTATTTTATGGCAACCTGCCGCCATTGCGCTGTCCGCCATATTACTATGATGGCTAGAGATGATATAACTCTACCAAAAAGATGGCCGACCGTGGCCGCATTCCAGTCCATAGGCGGTGCTGGTCAAACGCGATCCAGCAATTGTCATTGAGATCGGTGGTCACGACCGTCAAAATTACGCCGCAACTTGTTTTGCGGTCAGTTGGAGATAAAGAGAAAGTCGATATTTCATTAATTTTTTGTGTAGAAGTTAATAAACTGAGACGGAAACGGATGCCTGTTCGGCATTCAGTGAACGTTGAAGGTTTAATGTAAAGTTATCTGGCAAAAGTAAAAAGGTCATTTCATGGTGCCTTTAATTAAAAGGTTATAAAGTAAAACTAATAATAAATCAATAGAAACTCTCTACTCTAGCTAGTATAACAAATGTAAGTAAAATGACATTATCTGTGGGTAGGGAACATGGCTCCATCAAAGTCGCGACCGATGACAGTCGGCAAAACTTCCGAATTCGGCTTCAATCTTTTCGCACCAAATGCACCGAACTTTACAATGAGCGGATTCCGTTGCTTGCTCGATTTTATTGACTTAGAAAACTTCCCAGAACATTTACTTTTCTTCATTTTTGCAAGCCGTCGTTTTTTTTTGCCAATCGCAGCCTCTCCGGTTCGAAGGAACGCCTTCCCGCCAGCGCGTCTGGTCACTGCGGCACGTTCCGTTGGCGTTGTAAAACCGGTGAAACGGTAAGGTTCAATCCCATACCGGCTACAGCACTACATCGCGACAGTGAAGAGCGTTTGTTTGCATTAAGGAAATGTCTATTCGCGAGCCACGATCCCGACCAGTTCCGCCGTGCTTTGCCGAGTGGGGGAACCCGGGGACCCTCGCTAGAGCGCTTCCGGCCGGTTCCGCCGCGAAAGGCCGCACAACGAACGCAGTGTTACGTTCGTTGTTCATTGCTTTAGTGTTGCGCAGGTACGCAACACTAAAATACTCTACCGTTAAACCAAGAGCTCCTCTACGCGTACGTTTCCTAAAGCCGCAATGCGAATACGCAATACTAAAAGCTCAACAACGACAGAATATGATCTGCGGACGCGCCTGACGCATGCTCGAAGCAAGTTCGCCTATGCGTGCTTGGAGCATGCGTGCAGGGAGTGTTTGTACGACCGGCGTTACGGGAGAGTTGTACAAGTAAGACCTCAGACAATGTTTGCAAACTGTCTTTTGTATGATGTATTAGCAGGTGTGGCCGCGGATTTACGCCGAACGCTCTTTGTGAGATGAAGCACGACGATACAAAAACCCTCAGATATATGCGTTTCTCGTTGGAAGGTTGCGACAGCGTCATACGTCATCGCGCCGCCAGCAAGATTTTCTTTCCATTGGCCATCACGTCTCTGGAAAGAACGAATCAATCTTCTCTCCAGTGGAGCTCTGCAATCGCAGAATTGCCACCGAGTTGGTTCTATGTTTGTGGAGAGGGTTGACCTAAATAGGACTGGGCTACAGCGGGAGATCGATGAATAGACCAAATACATCGGACGCTGCCAGCTCACCGCTTGTGCTCCCAATGCGAGAAACATTCGATAGCAAACACTATTTTCCTGATGCACAGTCAGGTATACCAAGAAGAATGGGGGCAGCATTGATCTGCGGGTAGGTGGTGCTGTAAACAATAAACTATATCTTCTCGTGTAATTTGATTATTTTAACGTTCTGTAACGATTCTGAAATTTATTAAGGAGCACAAAATATTTCCCAACTATAGACGATCGACAGCATGGCGCCGCGACTGGTGCTTGCGCGGATAAAGATTCGTGCAAGCACGTGAAGCGTGGGCGTGAGCGTGCTTTTGGCGAGCGTGCGTTTGCGTGGACTCGTCCGCACGAGGCGGCAGCCTGTCGTCCCACTTGCCGTCGTCTGTACTTGGGGCTTTGGGACTTCTATTTTGGCAGTGAAGCCAAAGCTGCGAGTACCCGTGCACTTGTGCACATTGAGCTCGTCGCGAGGGCCCAAGACGTGGCCCGAGCTCAAGGCATCCTGGACTAAGGACGCCTCCCGAAGCTTCTTTTGCTCAATAATGATGTTTGTTCTCTCTCTCCTTTGATCTCAGCTGTGCTCGCGCGGTCTTCACTTCTCTGGATATGGCAGAAAAAGTTGTCCCCGAGTGTACCAAAAAGAGATAAAAAGAAAGAAGGATCTGAGTCTAGGCTCTAAACGTCTCCCTTGACATTGATACCCGAAACGACGTTCGAAATGAAGGCCGTCCACGTATTGCCTCGTCTACAAGCTAGAGCGAGATATTTCTGAAGCATCTCTAGGGATTTTCAGTAAAATTAACTTTTTTGTCTTAAGTAAAACACTGCACAAAGTAATTTGAAAAAAAAAAAAGAAAAAAAAAGGCTAAGGACGACAAGCTTTTGCTTCGGATCGCGCCATGCGCGTGAGGTCGCGGCTTCATTAAATTCCCCTGGGAAATAAACGAAGGCGGGAGATTCCGAGAAATTTGTCTGAGTTGCACGACCCTATCGCTCTTTCACGACTGCGGAACTGTTCTGTTCTCTTGGGAGCAATACAATTCAGGTGTCCACAAATACACAGCAGACAGCGGAAACACGATAAACCGACGCCGGTCAGAAACAGCAGCAAACAACACAATTAAGTCTAGATCCGTATTCAGGATAGAAGGTAGAAAAACAACCCTGCCATCTACTCAGAATTTGAAGATAAGATGATTATAAAGATTCCCGCAGGCTACAAGTGGCTGACAATAGGCTCATTTGATTTACCTGCAATAACCTGCACCGGTGAATAAAACTGTGACCGCGTTAAGGAAAAGTGCAGGGCAATGCACCTCCCGTTGTGCTTTCAAACAGCCTGCACTCGTAAATCGAGTACGGCGCTCTGCACCCAGTGCACCTGGTGCAAGAGGTGCAGGTAAATCGAGCGCACCTAATATGAAGTTACCGTGGGAGTAGGTTTTGTCCAGATTTCCCAAGTGTATGCAGTCTAGTGTGGGACATGCCTACAAGGATGTAGAACCAGAAGCTTTGCTTTGCGTGTGTAATATGAGTAAAAAGATGAAAGACGTTTACAAATCTCTTTAAAGCGAAACTAGAGCATAGCTTTTGAGGAGGAGGAGGGGAGGGTATGCCACTCCTCCTCCTCCGTACCCTCCCCTCCTCCTCTCCTCCTCCTTTCCCATTCTCCTCCTCCCCTCTCTTTCTCCTCCGACTCCTACTCCTCCTAAATTCCTCCTTTTCTCCTCCTGCCGCTGAATTTGTTCATGGGTGGTGTGACACGAAGTCGTGACGTCATTTTCCCCGCTAAATTTAGGGGGAAATTGAAAGGGTGTTCAGGTCACGTGGCGTCAGTTTCCCCGCTTAATTTAGCGAGAAAGTTTTCCCGCTAAATTCAGTGTGAAAATTTTCCGCTAACTTTAGCGGGGAAACGTCCCATAATGCAACGCGCGCGGTTACGCCGACGCCGACACCGACGGCTACGCCGACGCCACTCAACCCCAGAAACAGGCGCCTAAGAGCTGATCTCCAAAAATAAGAGCACACTATTTGCTACGTTTTAGAGCGCAACTCTTACGTGCCCATTTCCGGATTGTGCGACGTCGCCATCGGCGTTGGCGTCGGCGTCGGCGCAACCGCGCGCGGCATTATGGGACGTTTTCCCGCTAAAGTTAGCGGGGAAATTTTTCCGCTAAATTTAGAGGGTAAATTTCCCCTCAAAATATGGCGGAAAAATTTCCCCGCTAACCTTAGCAGGGAAAGGTTCCGCTAAATTTAGCGGGGAAGTTTTCCGCTAAAGTCAGCGGGTAAGTTTTCCAGCTAAATTTAGCGAAAAAAGTTCTACGTTAAATTTATCGGAAACATTTTCCGCCAAATATAGGGGAAAAGTTTTCCCTCTAGATTTAGCGGGAAAATTTCTCCGCCAAATTTAGCAGAACATTTTCCCGCTAAAGGAGAGGGAGCAGGAGGGGAGGAGGGGAGAGCACGGAAGGGGAGGAGTGGCATATCCTCCCCTCCGTACCCTCCCCTCCTCCTCCTCTAGAGCTGCGCTCTAATTCGGCATTACAAAGAATTGTAAACGTCTCATTTCTTTTTATCGTAGTCTTTTTTGCTTTACAATGATGAGCTCGGGGCACGTGGAGTGAATCCTCGTGCAACAGAACCTAAGAATCCTAAGTTCGATCGCCGCCCTTGCTCTTTTCGATTTCGTTCCAGCGTACTGTCGTGTGTATAACTACCTCCTTGTGCATGTTAAGGATTCGAGGCTAACAGTCGCATTGCACTGGTTGAATTTCTCATCTACTGCGCAAACCAGCGTCGCCATACCTTAAACGCAGACCAACCTCATGCTGTCTATGTTTTGTTTCAGCTTTGGTCCGAGCGCAGCCGATGTTATGAGCCGAAGGGCTAATCAAACAGCGAAAAAGGCACAACGTCAAAGCGTGCACTCTGCAGTTGATAGGACCAACCGGTATTCGCCGTCTCTCTGTGCGTGATCCTCCGCCGGCTAGTCCTATCAAACGCAAAGAGCACGCCATGACGTTGCACTTTTTGCGCTGTTTGATTGGCCCTTCGGCTCATAACATCGGCCGCGCTTGGACCGAAGGTGAAACGAAGTATAAACACGAACGTCTAATTATGTGCCGCTTCGACGCCTCGAGGGTCTTGCGCTGTTATTGGTCAGCAGCCTCTTAGCGCGTGCGTTTATTTTGACAATACACAACAGCTAAATGCGTATCCCGGACTGGACACGAACAGTGCCTCATTGTTTGCATTGTGATTGGGTATAATCGACCTTTTCTAGTGATCGTTGGACGCACGCGCCCACTCTGAGAGGGGGGGGGAGGCGCCATTTTTGGGGCTCTCTCGTCCGCTCAGTCGCTCAGACAGTGATGGAGCGGCCTGACTACCTCCGCCATTCTCGCGGCTTGGCTTTATAGTCGTCATGCCTCACCACCGCGCAGCTGTTTAATTCTACAAATAGCAGCAAAAATGGTCCAAAAGAGTCTCAGCAGTCTTTGCGGGTGGTGCACGAAAGTACTCTTATGTCGAACACCCCGTCCTTTTTGCCCCGCTTTCAAAAGCTCCCTTTTCAGAAAGAAGCCTATTACGCGAATCCCTCGTGGGAGGTGCCCGGGATCTCAACGTGACGGCGGCAAATTCTGCCTTGAACTGAAAGACAGTAGGTGCGCAGGCGAGCTTGTGTAACGTAATCATGCCGTGCCCGGTACTCAAGTAAAGAAGAGCTGGACAAAGCTTGCCGTTCTTACGCGTGCTCTATACACATTCACGTCTTACGACGTTAAAAGTGAAAACAAACAAGAAATGTCAGACAATTTCAAAACATTTAAAGCGTGCGAAACGTGTCCAAGCCCTACGGCGACAGAACACCGACCGGACGCCTTGGGAACCAACCGTGCACTCTCCTGTTCGCAGTGCCCACTTCATCGGAGGTATCGCGAACGTGCTTAAAAACCTCTAACACGCCAAAAAATTTTTTTTTATGTTAGGCGTTGAATTGGCATATCAGGACACTACAAAAAAATTGTTTCACTATAGAGTTGCGTAGTTTTTTTTTATAAAAAATAGAAATACGAGGCCCAATTCAAAGTTCCCGCCGTGCACTGTGACGTAACAGTGTACCGCAAGGTGTCGGCGCGGTCAGAAGGGAGGCATCGCCGGAAGTCACGTGAGTTCTGTCCCTCCTCGTGCTTACCGCGAGCGCGTGCAATATTTTTTAAAATATTTTTGTTATTCTCCGCACTTCCACGAGCGATCCAAGCAGACAAGGTTTCTTTTATTTGATTTTCATCGCTTAATGTTGCTATAAAGGTAGAAGAAGAGGAGTCAGTGAACTGACGTGATCAACTACAATGCCTAGAAGGTGCTGTGTGAGGGACTGTCCCGGTATTTCAGCAACTGAAGAAGAGATCACACTGCATGCATTTCCGAGAGACATACATCGGCCGCATGTGCACCTAGTAAACAAGTTCTACTCATGTTCTAGACAAAATAAGTACTTTGTGCTCGACGTTTACTTGTACTTGGTACACAAACCAGTTCGTATTATTTAGACGGCAGGCATCTTTAGCCTGGAGAGCATCCGATGATTCAACGACCTCGGTGTCTGAACCTTCAGCACTGCGATCGGGCGTGTCGTATGCTAGCAATCCTAATTTCTGCGAGCGTTCTAAATTTTTTTCAAAACTTGATAGCTTGATTTGCGCCCAGTATAGCCCTGTATCATCGGACTGACGGCATGCACTTGTACACTGGCTTGTACTCGCAACGCTTTCATCATTGACCTCCATCACGTCGATCCACTGACTCTTCGTCCTCAAATTTTACAGCACGCAAACTAACCAACGGTAGAGCGATAAAGAGCTAGTGGAACTGAAACTTCGTTTTCTACAATCGCTCGTACGAAAAGCAGAATAAAAAAAAAATCTTAGGCGCGGTCGCGGAGAGCACGAGTAGTTAAACTCACGTGACTTCCGGTGAACCCACTTTTAGTGACGTAGGTCGATGCCTCCCTTCTGACCGCCCCGACACCTTGCGGTACACTGTTACGTCACAGTGCACGGCGGGAACTTTGAATTGGGCCTCGTATTTCTATTTTTTATAAAAAAACTACGGAACTCTATAGTGAAGATATTTTTTTGTAGTGTCCTGATATGCCAATTCAACGCCTAGCATGAAAAAAAAATTTTTTTGGGCGTGTCAGAGGCCTTTTAATACAAAGAGGGAATGCTTCTAACAGTGAGTTCCACTGGTAGATCCGGATCGGTTTACAAAATCTGCGACGGAGAAGAAAACCCCTCCGTGACTCCCGCTCCAAATCGACAAGCGGATATGGAGTTGCATTTTAGGAGCGAGCCGCTGGAGACGGCCTGTGGTTCAAAATGGCCACTGCTTGAACTCGCCTGATCTCTAACTTGACGAGCAGAATGAGTTCTCCGACAACCGGTCAACACCGTTGCTGTCCACCAGCAGAAAAAAACAAACCCCGACAAAGGTCGAGCGCCGAACCACGGAGTACATGTCACAGAGAGGGTAGATCCGCGTTCGCCTCCCCGAAACGGCGGTGCACGTAGTGATGGCCAGCTGCGGAACTCAGATCGCCGGTAAGACAATAAGGAACACACAGGGGAAGAAAACTACCACTTTCATGATCGTTGCCTAGTCTGTTCTTGCTTTGTTGGGCAAGAAGACACCGGCAGCATGCAGTGAACAAAGGTGAGCAATCAGTTGCGGCAAAATAAACACGCCTAACTTTCCGTCTGCTTCCTTGTTGGGATTTTCTTTCGTGCTCTTTCTCGTTCTTCCTCTCGGGATGGGAAATGTCAGTGGTTACGATATGCCACGCTCCACGTCCCGCCTCTGCACCCACTGAACCATGCGAGGTAGCAGCGTACGAGACGCAATGCACGCACCTAACGCACTGCCCTTCACCACGGGGGATCGGTGGCCGAGTGGGCTAGCCCACACTATGGGTGCCTTCATGTGCGCTTTGCTTAGGGTGGAGACATCTGGCCATTTTGTCCCACACTTTTATTATTTATTTTTTGTTGGGAAGCGTGTGAAAGAGCGTGTCCCTACACGCGTTTGTGGCGCTGACGGTGTTATGGCGACATGTTGTTTTCGTCGATTTCTTTGTATTTTGCCAGTGAGCGCGTGCTGTCGGCATCGGGTAGTACAAAGGGTGGCATCACCCTAAACATAAGGGCATTGAGGCACTTAGCCCACACCAGCTCGGAGCACGTGGAGCGGAAGCTCGCGCTGCAGAACCCAGGGATCCTGGGTTCAATCCCCACCCCTGCCCCTTTATATCTGGATGAGCATCGTACCGGCGTGCGGTCGTGTATCACTACTGCGTGATGCAGTGAAAGACCCAGACTATCGGTTGTACTGCACTGGCCAAATTGCTCATCTACAGCTGGGAGACTCGTCGCCCGTTGGGGCAGACCAAGTTCTAGGCTGTATAAACATACACACAACCCAATTTGTTTTTCTGCGTCGGTGCAGGAGGAGCAGGTAAATTGAGCGAATCCACTGATAGGTGGCTAATACAGCGGTCTTCTAAACTGTATAAATTCAGTTGCGAGTCAGCGGTTGTGTGCCGTGCATGTTCCTTTTTTCTGTCTTCGTCTTTCTGTGCGCTGTGATGTTCACCATGCCTCTTGTATTCATGAACGAAAGTGTAATTAATGATATTCAAGACGTCAAGTGGTCGTTTGGTGAAGCGTAAAAGGCCAACCACAGCGACGCTTTCTGTCTTGCACGTCGCCAATGGCCACGATATGAAGCTATAGCCAGTCTAATGAAGATATGACAAAGTGTCATGCAAGCGCTGAAAGCTCGCGCAGGTCGTGCGATGTACGTTTTCCTAGGGCTTGCTTTAGAACGCCATTCAGCTGAAGCGAACACGAAGCCTTTGATTTATCAGCTCATCATGTCAGACTGCTTGAGGTCCGCAATGAGGCAGAAGAGGTTGCCGCTGAACCATCACTGTGCCAAATCAGCACCGACATGGCCACATTATCGCTGGAAGAGACAAAACAGGTATCGTGTAACCACTCAGAATCTCGATTACCCTTTTGACAATGATAATATGATAATAATGTTGATTTTTCCGCCAAAACACGTATGACGGAGAGAAACCGAGGGAAAAAGCCGCAT